>PVIY010007712.1:50398-80776 GCA_004026745.1 Myrmecophaga tridactyla | reverse complement strand
TAGATTTAGCATCACTAATTGCAGAAGACACTCCCTTTTGGCTGATTACAAATGGATTCAGCTGTGGATGCAGCTGATGTGCTCATGACCTAATCCTGTGAAATGTCCTCATTGCAACAGACAGGCCAGCGCTTGCCCAATCAGATAAACAGGTACCACAACTTGGCCAAGTTGACACGTGTCCCTAACCATGACAATCCTATAATTAGAGTCATTTATAAATGGAATGAATATATATAAAAAGAGCAAGAAAACCACTGGAAGCGAGGAGATGAAACCAACATAACCCAAAAGAGAAGGGAGAGACCAGCAGTTGCCACTGCGTGCTTTGCCATGGACAGAGAGACCAAGGATTGCTGCCAGCTAGTCTTTGGGAAGAAAGCATCAGCTTGATAACGCCTTGATTTGGACATTTTCCCAGATTCTAACCATAGGCAAATAAATTTCTTATGCTTAAGCTAAACTATTTCATGGTATTGCTTTGAGCAGGCTAGGAAACTAAAAGAGCTATTCATACTGTTCTGTACTTTGCTTTTTTTCTTTTCTTAAACTGATTAGGTTGATCTGCCACTTCTTTTTAAGGTCTACACAGAAATCCACAGACTTAATTTTATAGTTGTGCCATAATCGATTTAATCAGTCTTTGGCTACTGAAAGCAATGCAATAAGGAATATCTGTAAATATGTCATTGTCTAGATGTATGAATCTATATTATGTAATTATATGTGTATTAATATATTTATTAGTACATAAATATATGGTATTGGTAGGTAAAATGGTATATGTGTTACTAATTTTGATAGATATTATCAAATTGTTATCTGAAAATGATGTACCCTTTTGCATCCCACCAATAACAAATGAAAGAATTGTCTTTACTAGCACAGCATATTATCAAACTTTTTCAACATGGCTAATCTGGTTGGTAAAATGTGCCACTTGTTTATTTTAATTTGCACTTGTTTAACTATTCATGAGGTAGACCTTCTTCATATGTTCAATAGCCATTTGTATTTATTTTCTGCATATTCTTGTTTTTCCCATTTTTATAATGAGTTGCTAGCTACTTATTAATGTTTATGAGCACTTCATATATTATCTTTTATAAGGTAATCAGTGACTTATCCTGTTAATCTTCACAATAATCCAATGAAGTAGGGAGTTGCTTTTATGAATCACTCTAATCAAGCTTTTATCTCGAGCACCCTACTAAAACTGCTCTTACCAAAGCCATGAATAACCTCTATATTGCCAAATCCAATCATCAGGTTTTTTTTGTTTACATGGGCAGGCACCGGGAATCGAACCTGGGTCCTCGGGCATGGCAGGCAAGCATTCTTGCCTGCTGAGCCACCGTGGCCCACCCCAATTATCAGTTTTGTTTTTATCTTACTTGCCCTATCAGCAGAAACTGACATAATTGGTCACTACCTTTCTCTAGGAAGACCTTTTCTACTTGGATTCCAACATGATATAATCTCATGGATTTTCTTTTACCTCCTTGGCCATTCCATCTTAGTCTCCTTTGTCAACTCTTCTCAGTCTTCTAGTCTTTTGAGAACTCCAAAGCTCTCTTTTGGATTACTTCTCTTCTTTATCTATACTCACTTCTTTGGTGGTCACATCAGTGTTATGGCTTTAAATATTACCAATGTGTTGATACTTCTAAATTTATATCTCCAACCATACCTTGACCCTGAACTTCTCCACACTTGTTTATTTAACTTCCTACTCGATATTTTCACATAGATGTTCAATAAATATCTCAAACTGAACAAGTTCAAAACTGCATTTCTGGATTACAACCTCTAGTAACAGTAGAACAGCTTTGTTAGACTATCCCTCCAGCAGACAGCAACTTAAAATTCTGAACAAAAATATTTATTTAAGAAATCAATTAATTGACAGCACTAGAGAACAATTAAATGTAGAAAATAAACTATAGAGAAGTTGATCTTTGAAAGGCAGAGTGATATGTGGTCATAAGTACATGTTTGCAGCTTTTCCATGGGCATTCTCCAGTCTACATGAAGCAGAGTTGGAGAAAGCTGAATTAAGATGTCAGAGAGAATTTGGAAATGGCAGAGCAGCTAGAAAATAAAAGGGGGACTAAATACCAGAAAGGATTGAGCTGCAGAGGGGCTGAAACCCCAAAATAAGAATATAATTTCTTCCATCTACTGAGTAATCATTGAATTATGCATAATTAAGGAAGATTCTACAGACCCAAAACAAATAGCACATGGAAACTAAAACAACTGAGAGGGAATATCAGCTGCTTCTCACTGGAGTGAAGATAGAATATAGAGTTTGAGTAAATACTTTTTGGAAGAAGATAATCCAGAATCTCTACAAAATATTGTTCACAATGCCCAGCATTCAATAAAAAGTTAGTACAAATATGAATAAAGGAGACCTAATGCAAGGAAAAAACAATGAAAGTGATCTAGAGAGTCTTCAGATGTTGGAATTGGCAGGCAAGAACTTTAAAGGTACAATTATATATCAAAGAATAAGAGGAAAATATAGTCATAATAAATAAATAGATGAGGAATCAGGCAAAATAGTTAACAAAAAGGAAATTCTAGGAATAAAAATAAAATAATTGAAATGAAAATTTTACAGAATGGACTTAAAAGCATATTGAAAATGGCAGAAAAAGTCAGTGAATTTGATGATGGGTTAATAGAAATTAACCAATATAAAGAATAGAAAGAAAAATTACTGAAGCAAAATTAACAAAAGTTTGTCAACCTATGAAATGATATCAAGCAGCATAATATATAGGTAGGTGGTGTTGCAGAGAAGAGATAGAGAATGGTGGAGAAGTATTTGAAGATATAATGACCAAAAAATTCCCAACTTTGGTGAAAAAAACTAAACTTCTGGATTCAAGAAACCTAGTGAATCTCAGTGAAGATAGATACAAGGAGAAATACACCTTGGCATATCATAGTCAATTAGCTTAAAGCCAACAACAAAAAAGACAAAAAATTGAAAATAGCAAGAGAAAAATGATAAATTACAAACAAGGGAACAACAATGTGAATGGCAACTGATTTCTCATAAAAAATAAAGTAAGCCAGTTGGCAATGGGATAACATCTTTAAAGTGCTAAAAGAAAAAAAAAATTCAATACAGGATTCTATATTCATTGAAAATGTCCTTCAAAAAGAAGGCAAAATAAACACACATTTAGACAAATGAAATATCAAAGATGTATTTATTTTTCTTGTTTTCCTATTTCTTTAGGAGACATATGATCATTTAAAACATATGCCTAGCTAAAATTAAAATTTTAATGCTCTATTTGTATTATATGGGAAATATAGGTGTTTTATATATTATAGTAATGATACAAAGGACAGGGGACATATGGATTTGTACTGTCTCAGGAGTTCTATATTTCATATAAGGTAGTAAATAGGAAATCTAAGATTTTGATAAATTAGAGACACATATAGTAGCTCCTGGAGCAACCACTAAAAATAATGGAAAAATCTGTAGCTACAAATTCAATAAAGGAATTAAAATGGACTACTAATACCTATTCTATTAATAAAAAAAAAGGCAAGAACAGAGAAACAGAGGAACAAAAATAGAATAAAGAAACAAAAAACAAAACGGTAGACTTAAATCCAACAATATTGATGATTATGTTAAATATAAATAGATTAAACAGTCCAATTAAAAGGCAAAGATTGACACAAAAAAGCATGATCCAACTCTATGCTATCTTTTAACAATAGAAATTCATCAGCTTACAAGCTTCCAGATTTGAGGCTGAGAAAATGTCCAAATGAAGGCCATACTTCCTTCCTGAAGACCCAGGTGCCAGTAATCCTGGATTCTTCTTGTCACATGGGAAGGCCCTTGGAAGCATCTACTGGTCTCTCCTATCTCTTCCAGGATTTGTTGCTTTCAACTTCTTACTTCCATGGCTTTCTCTCTCTGTGTATACATCCCATTTATAAAGGACTACAGTAAAAGGATTAAGACCCCACCCTGGGCCATGCTTTATCTGAAGTAACCTATTCAAAAGGTCCTACTGACAATAAATTTATACCCACAAGATTGGATTAGCTTTAAGAATATGATTTTCTGGGGTACAGTTTTAAACTACCACACTCTACCCTCTGGACTCCAAAAGACATGTTCTTTCCATATGCAAATACTTCATTTCAACATAGTATCTCAAAAGATTTAAGTCATTTCAGTAGCAATGTGCAGCTCATCAAAACTGGTTATAGATGTGGTTTGTCCTGGGGCACAATTCCTTCCTACCAACTGTAGACCTGTGCCTCATAGAGAATATCTTTTCTGCTTCCAGTATATAATGGAAGTACAGTCATAGGGTAAACATTCCCATTCCTATAGGGAAAAGTTGGAAGGAAAGCTGAGGTCATGGGTCCCAAACAATTCCAAAACCCTGCAGGGCATACAAAGATAATGAAAGTTATCTTTGGAATCATGATTTCTCCTCTGGGCCTTTTGGAGCAGCCACCCCACACTTTGCAAGTACTTGTACAGCAGCCAAACTCCCCCCCTAAATGCTGGGGTGAAGGCTCCAGCATCTGCAAGCTTTGGGATGACAGCCAACTTCTAGTCTCCACCCTCATTAAGTATAGGGTAGTGGCCAGATTCTCCACAATCCCCCAGCCATCTGAGAAAACTGGGTGATAATACTCTTCTAGAACAATGGGGAGGAAGGCCCACCATATTCAAATGCTAGGGCCTACTCACTCTTTCCACACACATGGATGGGCTTATTCTCTTGGCCTGAGAATATGTCTTTGTTCAGACCTCGGTTTCTATTTCTGCCCTCAAAATGATTTTTCATTCAATCTAGGCTGACAGTGGTTTGTTTCATACAGATCTTGCAAAAACTTTGTCAGTTCTGTCTGTATTACACATGGGTTTAAAGTGCATTAGACAATAGGACTTTCCATAAATCCTTTCTGGTTAACTGCATTTCCAATCCTGACTTGCACTGAAATGGCTGACTGGATCCATGTTCAGTTAAACCCTCATATGGAGGACTATTCTCTCAGGACTCACTTTCCAGAAGCTCCAAATTTTCCAAACCATCAATTTTTGGTTTCTTTGTGCTCAGAAGTTCAGTTCTCAGTGTATCTCTTTACTCTCACATTTTATTATAACCTGCAAGGAAAAATCAGGCAGGTCTTTCCACATTTATTTTGGAAATCCCTTCAACTAAATATCCAAGATCATCATTTTCAAATCCTGCCCTCCATCCGTGTGATGGGTAGGTTCTAGTATCAACTTGGTCAGGTGATGATGCCCAGCTTGTCTGGTCAAGCAAGCACTGGCCTAACCATTGCTACAATATTTCATGACTGGTTAATAAACCAGAAGACTAGTTTATTAAATCATCAGTCAGTTGATTGCAGCTATGGTTGATTACATCTATGATAAACTGAGGGGGTGTCTCCTGCAAATAAGATAATCCACTCATTTGGATTTGATCTGATTGGTTGAAGACTTTTGAGGAAGAAGAGAGAATTTTCACTGCTGCTTCAGCTAGTGAGCCTCTCCTGTAGAGTTTGTCAAGACACTTCATCAGAGTTGTCAGCTTCACAGTCTGCCCTACATATTTTGGACTCTTGCATTCCTATGGTTGTGTGAGACTTTTAAAAATATCTCTTGTTGGTTCTCTTTCTCTAGAGTTCCTGACTAATACAGCTTGGTACCAGCAGTGGTTCTTGAGAAACAGAATCTTAAAAGTGGGTTTTTACAATCAGTTTTCTACTCTGCTTAGACTCAAAGGCACTAATGACTCTGTTTCCAGTAATCAAGAAGGCACTGAGAGTCTATGGGGAGAGTTGGTAATAGACAAAATATCACCATTTGATTCTGCTAATTGTACACTGATCTGAGGCAAGGGTCTGGGTGACAGTGTTTTTGACACCTTAATGGAGTTTTGTGGAATTAAGAGGTAAAATGATATTGGCTGATTGTTATTAGATATGCTGGATACAGTCATGAGGGAAAGAGAGGAGGTAAGGACTTCAAATTTGCAACTTAGATACCATATGAAAGATGTAAAAGTTTCCATGTGTGCTCTGAAAGAAAATTTTATTTCCTGTGGTTGAAGATTGGAGATCTCTGAAAACCAGACACAAAGTCTCATGAGTAGCAAATTTACAGCATAAACTAAAATCTCAACCTTGCAGGGTGGCTGCTGTTAAAATAAGGGCTTTGATTGGAAAAGAATGGGACTGTGAAATTTGGGATGGGGACATATGGCTTGATAATGATGGCAGTTAAGACCCTGGAATCTGCTGAGCCTTTGCTAGATAGACTTGTAATGGTCTGTCTTGAGGAAATAGCTACCCCACTCCAGCCTGCCCTGAGTAAACAGCCACCCAATCTCCAGCCTGCCCTGAGGAAAGAGCTTCCAGACCTCCAGCCTGCCTTGAGGAAACAGTTTTCTGGCCTCCAATATGCCATCCAATCTCTACCTAATGAGATTAATCCCTCAGTACCTGCTAAACCTATAACCAGTTCCCCTGGGGAAACAGCCCTCATTCTTCTGTCTGGATGGTGGATAAATCCACAAAATTATAAGCACCCTCCACCTCAGTGAAATTTCTAGGTGTCCAGTGGTGTGGGGCATGTGGAGAAAGAGCCTTTCAAACCTGAAGGATAAGCTGTTGCATCTGGCCCTTCCTATGACTAAACTAGAGGCATAACACCTAGTTGGGCTCTTTGGGTTTTGGAGACAACATAGTCCTCATTTGGGTGTGCTACTCTGGCCCATTTACCAAGTGACCAGAAAAGCTGCTGGTTTTGAGTGGGGATGGGAAAAGGAGGAAGCTCATCCATAAATAAGGGCTGTTGTACAAGCTTCTCTGCCACTTGGGCCATATGATACAGCAGGTCCAATGATGCTGAAAGTGTCAGTGGCAAATACAGATGCTGTCTGGAGTCTTTGGCAGGCCCCTTATAGGGGAATCACAATGCAGACCATTAGTATTTTGGAGTGAAGCCTTACCATCCACTGCAGATAACTACTCTCTTTTTGCAAAATAGCTTTTGGCCTGCTACTGGGCCTTAGTAGAGACTGAATGCTTAACCATGAGCCACTAAGTTACCATGAGACCCAAGTTGCCTATAATGAGCTATGTTATCTGACCTACCAAGCCATAAATTTGGACATGCACAGCAGAACTCCATCATTAAATGGAAATGGTATATAAGAGATAGGGCTTCAGCAGGTCCTGAAGGCACTAGTAAGTTACATGTGGAAGTGCCCCAATGCACATGGTCCCCACTCCTGTCACGTTACCTTCTCATTCCCAGACCAGACCTATGGCCTTTTGGGGAGTTCCCTACAATCAGTTGACTGATGAAGATAAAACTTGGGCCTGCTTTACAGATGGTTCTGTATGATATGCAAGTGCCACCCAGAAGTAGACATGTACAGTACTATAACACCTTTCTAGGATGTCCCTGAAGGACACTGGTGAGGAGAAATCCTCCCAGTGGGCAGAACTTCTAGCAGTGCACCTGGTTGTTCATTTTGTTTGGAAGGAGAACTGGCCAGAGGTGTGTTTGTATACTGATTCATGAGCTGATGCTAATGGTTTGACTGGATGGTCAGGGACTTGAAAGGAGCATGATTGGAAAATTGGTGACAATGAGGTCTGGGGAAGAGGTATATGGATAGAACTTTCTGAGTGGGCAAAAAAACATGAAGATATTGTGTCCCATGTGAATGTTCACCAGAGGGTGACTTCAGTAGAGGAAGGTTTTAATAATCAAGTGGATAAGATGACATATTCTGTGGTTATAAATCATTCTCTTTCCCCAGGCACTCCTGCCATTGCCCAATGGACTCATGAACAAAGTGGGCATGGTGGTAGGGATGGAGGTTATGCATGTTCAGCAACATGGACTTCCACTCACCAAGGCTGACCTGGCTATAGGCACTACTGACTGCCCACACTCACCCACACTCAGTCCTCTATATGGCACCATTCCCTGAGGTGATCAGCCTGCTACCTGCTACCTGGTTGATTACATTGGGCCACTTCCATCATGGAAGTGGCAATGATATGTTCTAACTGGAATAGGCACATACTCTGCATGTGGGTTTGCCCCCCTACATGCAATACTTCTGCCAAAACTACCATCAGTGGACTTAATGGAATGCCTTATCTACTGTCATGGTATTCCACACAGCATTGCTTCTG
This sequence comes from Myrmecophaga tridactyla, assembly GCA_004026745.1. Classification (NCBI taxonomy): domain Eukaryota; kingdom Metazoa; phylum Chordata; class Mammalia; order Pilosa; family Myrmecophagidae; genus Myrmecophaga; species Myrmecophaga tridactyla. Next base: position 72,559 of record PVIY010007712.1, on the reverse strand, counting down.
ATCAAGGAGCCCACATCACAGCAAATGAAGTATGGGAATGGGCACATCCTCATAGAATTTTCTGGTCTTATCATGTTCCCAGTCATCCAGAGTCCACTGGGTTGATAGAACAGTGGATTGGCCTTTTGAAGACCCAATTATGCCAATTAGGCGGCAATACCTTGCACAGATAGGGCAGTGTTCACCATGAGTCTGTGTATGTTCTGAATCAGCATCTACTCTATGGTTCTGTTTCTCCTATAGCCAGGATTCACGGGTCCAGGAATCAAGGGTGGAAATGGGACTGGCACCCCTCACTATCACCCCTAGTGATCCACTAGAAATATTTTTGCTTCCTGTTCCAGAAACCTTAATCTCTGATGGTCTACAGGTCTTGGTTCCAAAATGAGGAGTGTTCCTACAACAATGATTCCATTGAACTGGAAGTTCAGATTGCCACCTGGCCATTTTGTGTTTTTCATGCCTCAGAATCAACAGGCAAGGAAGGGGACTACTGTACTGTCTGAGGTGATTGATACTGGCTATCAAGGGGAAATAAGACTACATGCACAATGGAGGTGAAGAAGATTTTTCCTGGAATACAGGAGGTCCCCAAGGGCATCTCTTAATACTACCATGCCCTGTCATTAAAGTCAATGCAAAACTGCAACAACCCAATCCAGACAGAAGTACCAATGCCCAGAAACTTCAGGAATGAGGGTTTGGATCACCCCACCAGGCAAAGAAACATGCCTAGCTGAAGTGCTTGCTGAGGGTAAGGCTGAAGTGCTTGTCATGTTATGTGTATGTTTGTATTTGCACATAAAGCAAATATCTTGTATTTCTCTTATCATATGGCATAAATTGTATTGTTCATGTTATAGTATTTAAGTTTTAGGATATAAACTTTAAGAGTGAATATTACCTAAGGATTTGCACCCTATCCTGGAGAAATTTAGAGCTTTTCCAGTTGTTCACAGGACAGTTGAGTATTGTAAAGTGAAACATATGTCTGTTATTATGTTTATTTAGAAATTAAGCATGTTTAAGGTCATATGTATAGCTACCAAGTTGACAAGGGATGATGCCCAGTTGTCTAGTCAGGCAAGCACTGGCCTAACTTGCAGCAAGGATATTTCATGACTGGTTGATAAACCAGAAGGCTGGTTTATTAAATCATCAGTCAATTGATTGCAGCTATTGCTAATTATACCTACTATCAACTAAGAGAGCATCTCCTGCTAATTCCCTCAGTTGGGTTTGATCTGATTTGTTGAAGACTTAAGGCATAAGAGAGAATTTGCATTCCTACTTCAGCCAGCAAATTTCATCAGAGTTTGTTAGCTTCACAGTCTGCCCTACGGATTTTGGACTCTTGCATTCCCATGGTTGTGGGAGACACCTTTATAAATCTCATCTTTAAAGATATCTCCTGTTGGGCGGCTGCCGTGGCTCAGCAGGCAGAGCTCCGACCTGCTGTGATGGAGGTCTGGAGTTCGATCCCTGGTGCCTCCTGCCCATATGCAAATTTAAAAAAATAAATAAATAAAGATATCTCCTGTTGGTTCTGTTTCTCTAGAGAACTCTGACTAATACAATTTATATCAGGACTCAATTTTGTGAAATTCTCTGCCATTTTAAAACAAGAGTCACCTCGTTTACAATGACACATTCATCATTTCTGCCGTATTTCTATCAACAGTCTTTTCAATACAATCTAGGCTTTTTCTATCAAACATCCTACTGTCCTTCCCACCTCTGCTCATTATCCAGTTACAAAGTGTTTTTTTAAAAAATCACTTTTGGTATTTGCAATAGGAGCACCAACTCTTTTGTTACCAAAATATATTTTAGTTTGCTAATGCTGCCCAAAGCAGATGTCATAAAATGGGCTGGCTTTTAACAGTGGAGATTTATTAGGTTACAAGCTTACAGTTTTGAGGCTGATGAAAATGTCCCAAGCAAAGCATCATCCAGTTGTACTTCCTCCCGAAAGACTGTCTGCTGACAATCATGGACTTCTATGCCACATGGCAGAGCACATGATAGTATCTCCTTGTCTTTCCTTTCTCTCCCAGCTTTAATTGCTTTCAGCTTCCTGCTTCCTTGGATTTCTGTCCTGAAAGATAAATTTAAATACAAAGACATATATGATTTGACAATGAAAGGAAGGTGTGCTGGTTTGAATCTGTTATGTACCCCCAGAAAAGCCTATGTCTTTTCATCTGTCCCTGTGGGTGTAGATCTTTTGCAGGCAGGACCTTTAGTTTAAGTTTTTCCATGGAGATGTAACCCAGACCATTCAAGGTGGATCTTAATCCCCTTGCTGTTTCCTTTATGAGAGGATAAAAGGCAGAGACATTTTGGAGAGAGCTCAGAGAAAAAACATCCCAGGAGAAGCAGGAAGGACCCACACAAGCTGAAAGCACTTCTGAAACCAGAATACATTAGAGAAGGATAAGCAAATGTTACCATGTGTCTTCCCATGTGACAGAGGAACCCCAGATGCCAGCAGCCTTTCCTCACAGAAGGTATCTTCCTCTTGATGCCTTAATTTGGACATTTTCATGGCCTTAGAACTGTAAATTTGTAACCTAATAAATCCTCATTGAAAAAGCCAACCCATTTCTGGTTTGATTCATTCTGGCAGCTTTAGCAAACTGAAACAGAGGAAAAAGAGATATTTTGCAAACAAAATAGATTTCAGGGCAAAGTTATTGTCAATAATAAGGAGGGGGAACTTTTTGATACTAAAAGGATTATTTTATTAGGAAGACATGATTATAAATATATGTTCTGTTCAAAAGTCTTCAAAATGAAGACAAAACTCATTGAATTAAAGGGGAAAGATAAATCCACAATCAAAATTAGTGTTGGAAATTTTCAAAAACTGCCTCTCTGAAATTGAGAATAAAAGAAAGGTAAAAAAGGAAAACAAAAAGGCAGTGAGGTTATAGAAGATCTATCTGATCAACATTATCAGCCACCTTGACATAATTGACATTTACGTCAATATGCACTTAACTACAGAATACATATATTCTTTAAATATACATAGAACATTCACAAAAACCACATTCTAGGACATAAATAATATGCCAAATGATTGGCTTTTACATTTCATGTTTTGTGACCTCACAGGTCACAGAAGAAGAAGAAATAACACAAAGAAGAAATAACCACGGAAATAAAATTTTTTTTAACTAAATGATAAAAATACAACATCCAAAATTTCTAAGTTTCAGTTAAAACAGTTCTTAGAGAGAAGTTTATAGCTTTAAATGCCTACATTTTTTGAAGGCTTAAAATTAGTGACCTAAGTTTACATTTTAAGAAGCTAAAGAGAAGAGCAAATTAAACCCAAATTAGTAGGATGAAAGAGATAAGGAAGATAAGAGTAGAAATCAATGAATTTGTATATAGAGATAAGATTAAAAGGTGTGTTTCTGCATACTAACAGAAATTATCCATTATAATACCTTCACAATGTATAACATAGTTAGGACATTTTTAGGTGCAATATGGTACCCTAACATTTGGAGAACTTTGCAGAGAGAAATTACTTAAGAACTAAATAAATGGAGAGGATACTATGTTCATGGATTCAAAGATTCAAAGTTGCAAAGAGGCCCATTCTGCCAAGTTGATTTATAAATAGAACCCAATCCCAAACATAATCCCACAAGAACTTCTCATAGAAATTTGCAAGCTAACTTTTAAATTTATATGAAAATACAAAGGAACTAAAGCAGCCAGAAAATTTGGAAATGGAGAATAAAGTTTGAATGTATGTAAAATTTATCTCAAGATAATTTTCTAAACAAACATTGAACTCAAATCAGTAGGTTTTCTTTTCACAGTGTGTAATAGGTTAGCAATTCTAAGATCAAGTCCTTTTTATTCTAGGTTTTCTCAAATGAGCAGAAATATTGAGCATAAAGAAATCAGTTTTCTCATTGTTTGTGGAAGGGAGTTACAATCATGGAAAGGGGAAGACAGGAATCTTCCTGTACTACTGGATTAGAATGATATTAAAGCAGGTAAATAGATAAATTGATAGATTATTGAAAGATAGATGATGATAGATTACATAGGTAGATAGATGTAGAAATATTATATATGACACGTTACTTGCATGTGTTATATAAAATATTATATATATAAATTATGTTATAGATATATGACATGTATTTCCTCGTTCTTTGGCTGAGAGGCCTGAGAAGCAATGATACTCCAATAAAATGAAGATTTCTAGTGCCCATATCTCGATTTCAGCCTCTATACCTTACCTTTATATATCCACATGGCTTATTCCCTTACATCATTCATGTATTTTCATAAATGTCTTCTTAGTGAGGCCCAAGCTGATCTGCTTTAATTAAAATTGCAGTCCTTTTCCCAATCCGTAGTTCTCATCTGCCATCCTGTTTTTTCTCCATGGTCCTTTTCACCTTCTAACATGCTGAATAATTTATTTATATGTTGTTTTTTCCTGCTAAAGTATGAACTCCCAGAGGGTAGAGATTGTTGGTTCACTCCTGCTTCTCCAGAACTTAAAACAGAGCCTGGAACATACGAGGCACTTGGTATTTGTTGAATGAATGAATGAATGAATGAGCACTTTACAGATGAGGAAGTTGAGACTTAAGGTTTAAAGTTCTTAAGTGTTTTGAACAGAAGTCACAGAAGTGGAATGTGAACCCGTCTTTTACTAACTGCAGAATTCATACTCTTAATCACTGCACAAAAATGCCTTTATAATGTGAAAAACCCGGAATGGTACACCGAATCTGTCTGACCCTACAACATAAACTTTGCCTGCTTCCTGGTTTGGCCTAGGCTAAGGCTAAGCCAGCCTCAGTGATAGGATATATTAAAGTTCTTGTGTTCTGAATGCACACTTGCATCAGTGAAAATAGTCCAGGCCTTTGAAGGTAGATATGGTGGAACCTGCCAAATGAGCCTATACTAGAAGCAGTGGTTTTTTCAGCCACAGGGATTATTGTAGCTACAGTTCACATGTACCCTCTGTCTCTTTGTCTTCATACACTTGCTAACAGATGTAGCCTGGTAAGGCATACTCCCAGGAATGCCTAAGAAACTTGTCAATGGAATTTTAAAAAGAAAAAAAGGATTGGATGAAAGAAGTCACAACTTAGAAATGTATCTGTCAAGAAGAAACAAAAATTAATATCCGAAGAAGGAGCTATATGTTTGGCAACTGATGACCTTTTTTTAAAGAAGAAAATAATTTCTTTGATATTAGGTCCTATAAAGTTAATTGTGTAGAAGGTGGCAAAGGGCTAGATTCCTCATTAGTAGAACCACAAAGCTGCCGACTTTATAAGCAGCTAAACTAGCATGAGAGGAAAAGCTATGTGTCTGGGCATTTTGGCTTAAAACAACTGAGAATTGAAAGAAGAAAAAGATAATGTGACACGTTAAACATCATTCAAGTCTCTCCCAAGTGCAGCTAAGAATATTTAGTCCCTGTTCCTTAACAGGAGAAAGATTTAGGTAAAGAAAGTGCCAGAGGTTATGATCTTATGGAACTGTGGGGATAAACCTACTGGGATATCACCCAGAGAACATGGTATTGAGTTAGGGGATTCCAGAGGGTTACAGATTTTGGGGCTCAGTCAGACTAGGAGGAGGTTTATCCAGAGCTACCTGAATTGCAAAGGAATAGGACACAAAATTGATGTGAAGAAGAGAGTACTGAAGATCAAGACTGAAGAGTAAAGTGAGCCCAAAAGAGGGAGAATGAGTAATGGACTTGGAAGTGCATAGAGTAGGTTGGAATGTCATTCATATGAGATGAACCATTGGTTCAAAAATAAGACTGCAAAAACAAGGAATGAGCTAAGGTTTGCCTGCTTAGTGGGACAGACATTCAGCTGAAGGGAGCCATACAGTGCTAAACAATGGGTTGAGAAATTAAAACATACATGCACTCAACTAATCCCAGGGCAACCTGTCATAGTGACCATCTGCTGTTTTGGTATGACTTGCATTCTCTTTTTTGTCCAACTGCCTATCCCCCAATATATTAGTTTCTGAAGGAGCTTCTAACTACAGAATCTATCCCTATAGCCATAGAAAGACATATGTCCCATTCCTGGCCAATCTTAGTGCACATGACCCTTGCCACAATGATGGTTTAAGAATGGTCTCATGCCCAGATTAGCAGAATCCTTCTCTGGATTTCATGTAGATGAAATGGGCCCTTACTTTCTCCTGGGCTTATGAAACTGAGATGGTGTAAACTTTATTTTGTCTGTGGCCATGCTTTCTGCCTCTTGCCAGATAGAAGAAGCCTACGGACAGCAAAAATGACACCTCAACCAAGAAATTTTGGCACTGGCTCTTTCAGTGCCTCCAAGACTATTCCTGGACTTCCTAGTCTTTGAATCATTTCTAGCTACTTGTAGCAAAAAGAGTCCTGACCAGATCTACGTTTCAAAACTCCAATTTGTTTATTTTCCATGTTAACCACTGTATAGAGAAGAAAGCTGCCATTAACCCAGTCCCCTGGGTGTTGAAAATATAAAACATGCAATAATAGCTATTGGAATTTTAAGAAATTCTCCCTGCCCCCCCCAAACACACATACTCACCGCCCCATGATTTTGCAAAGCTCAGAATAGCTTTTCATTAAGCCACCTATAGACGGTGGTTGAACTCAAGTCAACCACTTGAGTTCAGGAACAAGAACCATTGGATCTCAGCCGCATAGATATGTGGGACAAGTGAGGAAACTTTGATGGGACCAAATCCAGAGAAACTTATATAACTATAAGGCTGACTCCTGTGGAAATCAGTCTAAGGGAACTAGACATGGGCCAGACTCAGTATCAAAGGATATCCAATCTGAGAGTAAGGCAAAGGATAGAAGTACAAAGAATAGATGAGTCTGTGAGTCACAAGGGATGAGAAAATTGTGGTTTTAGGTGGATGATCTTTGGGAGAGGTAATGCCAGCCAGTAGCTGGGAGTATGAGGGTGGAGTGGAGCCAACTTCCCATGGGCCAGAATGAGACATAGTTCCAGCCAGATAGGCTGCAGTTCTTTTCAGAGATTTGGTTCCCTCTTTTGTGAGGACAAGACAGACATCAACCAACCAATCAGAATTAGTACAAGAACTCAGAGCTCAGAATTCACAGTGGGCTCTGAGTCTTATCAGAATTAACCTGGAGAGGGTGGGCCAGAAGACAAGTGTAAGCTACATTACCAGGAAGTATCAAGGATCAAGCCCAAAAATCAAAGTTCTGCCTTCATATTCAAGGGTCTGTAGAGAGTGCAGATCTGGTAATGAGAAACAGGCAGAGAGCCCCAAGGCTGAGGAACCGCAGGAACAGAACAGAAATCAGAAGTAGGGATGATAACAAAGGTAAAGTTTCCAAGAAACTTTCACAAAAGAGGCCTGAGTGCATTTAGTGTGTTTTCATTTAATGGACTGTCAAATGGGGTATGGATAGTTCAGTCTGGTTTAAAGATGTGGAATCGGGCAGACATCCTGGGGTAGAGCGTGAGACAGAAAGCCAAGGCAGAGGCCAGTGATGCACACTGCAAACAGCTGAAAGAAAAGGAAACCTACTGGTGGGTATGCCAGTTGCCCCAGGACTCTTCCTGGATGGATTTGGCATGTTGTATTGGTACTGTATGCTGGATTTATAGTCAGCATCCTGTTCCACCTTCACTCGATTCAACCCCATAGAAAAGTACCATTTAATGGGTGAGAGAAGAGTGCTTGGGTTCCAAGCCTAAGTTCACTGTTTACTACCTCTGTGACCTTAACCCAATCCCTATTCTTTATTCTCATAATTTGTGAAAAAAGATAATGTTTTGGTACCTACCTCATAGAATTGTGATAATAATGAAATTAATAATATACTTTGAGGACTTAGAATTGCACCTAGCAAGTATTAAGCACTCACTTAATGCTGGCAATCGTTATTTTCTCTCAGGAGAGAAATACATATGAACAGTGTTCTAGTTTGCTAGCTGCCGGGATGCAATATACCAGAAACAGAATGGCTTTTAAAAAAGGGAATTTAATCAGTTGCTAGCTTACAGTTCTAAGGCTGAGAAACTGTCTCAATTACAACAAGTCTATAGAAATGTCCAATCAAAGGCATCCAGGGAAGATACCTTGGTTCAAGAAGGCCAATGAAGTTCAGGGTTTCTCTCTCAAGTGGGAGGGCACATTGTGGATATGACCAGAGTTCCTCTCTCATCTGCAAGGGCACATGGCGAACACAGCATCATCTGCCAGCTTTTTCTTCTGGCTTCCTGTTTCATGAAGCTCCCTGGGAGGCATGTTCCTTCTTCATCTCCAAAGGTCGCTGGCTGGTAGACTCTGCTTCTCGTGGCTATGTCGGTCTGCTCTGCTCTCTCTGAATCTCCCATTCTCCAAAATGTTTCTTCTGTTATAGGACTTCAGAAACTAATCAAGACCCACCCAAATGGGTGGAGACACATTTCCCCCAATCCAGCTTAACAACCACTCTTGACTGGTTTACATCTCCAGGAAGATGATCTGATTACAGTTTCAAACATACAGTATTGAATAGGGATTATTCTGCCTTTATGAAATGTGATTTAGATTAAAACATGGCTTTTCTAGGGGACATGCATCCTTTCAACCCAGCACAAACAGTAAGCAAATGGGAAACAAAAGACTCCTTTGCTTTTAGCTTGCAAGGGTACCTAAGAAGCCCAGTGACAAGCTCTCATAATGCTGTGTTAAAGCACATGGCTTAGCTTTAAAATCTAAGAGATCTTCACCTTTCCCTAAAGCTTAAGTCCACAACTTTAATCTTACCAGTACCTTGCCTGGCTCACTGTTCAAAAAAAGAGAATTACCATCATGCTTGAGCATGTGTGAGCAAAGAAGGGCAAGATCTGCATCCACTTATTCACCAGCTGCATTGAGAAGAGGACATCAAAATGGGAAGTGAGCCTGGGTACATAATACAAAGTGACAATGGCCCCTAGTTAAGGTGGTCTTTTGAATGTCCCAGGCTGCTGTGCAGTCATATTGGTAACTCCTAATTAGGCAGGGGCAGTTTGGAATATGGGAGTGGGTCAGAAATGGGGAGTAAGGCAGGCAGGCTCCTCTTGAGACAACAGAGGTATTTGCATCCACTCCTACACATGATTACCTAAATTTGTAATACATTTGGGTCCAAGTCTCTTTTATAAAAACTCTATGGGGAGGTGTGACAGTGGCTTAGTGGCAGAATTCTTGCCTGCCATGCTGGAGACCTGGGTTCAATTCCTGGAGCCTGCCCATGCAAAAAGAAAAAAAGAAAAAATCTATTGACCATTTTCTAGATTTGCTCAGGAATTGGGTACAAGGCAACTTGTCACACAAGGGAAATAGGACAATTGGCTGAACCTTCATCTTTGACTTTATTTATCTCACATTCTAATGATGAGTGCACAAACTTGGATTGATACTTTGTATAATAATGAGTTTCGTATTCACTATACTTCATTTCCATGTTTTAAAGAATCTGTTTTTATTACTAAATCATTCAGTTAAAGTGACTGAAGAGGAATAAACAGTGGTTTCTTTCAGTGCAGAGTCCTGTGGTGCTCTTTAACAGCTCTGCTGCAGTTCAGTACTACTACAGGCTATTTTTGGTGTATGGTCTCTGAAGATAGTGAAGGAATCTGCCCAAGGCTCAAATTACAGAGATATGACATCTCCTTGGTGCATTCCCCTATTTGATACAATTAAAACACATATGGGAAAATGCATGAGGAAATATTGTAAATTGTATTCAGTTAATATGTAAGTGCATGGTGAGATGGGAGCATCTACTGGAATGTTGTTACCTTTTTCTGGTGAATCCCAGTTTCTCTTCATTTTTGGTAGGTAGATTCTGCAGAGAAGATTTGTGGCAAGTATACTATAGTGAAACATTGCTGCTAAGCCTAGGGTGGCAGAAACTTTCATTTTCCCTTCCTCACCTCTCTCTCACCCCAAAATAGACTCTTTTGATTAGGTACAGGTGGGTTTCACAGAATCATAGGATTTCAGAGCTAGAAGCATAACTTTGCTTATCATTCCTTCTTGTATACCTATCGCCCTTCTAGAAGAACTCATCTCTTTTTTTAAGTACATTCTTTCAAAATTCCTTTAGAGAAGATGAGTTGATGTTCAACTCCAACTTTGTCTGAAAATGTGTTTTGTTTCATCTTCATTTTGGAAAAGATGGTTTTACAGTTTATAGACAGTTATTTTTCCTCAGAATTTTAAAAATATTATTCCACTGTTTTTTAATTTCCATATTTCTGTTAAAAAGTCAGGTGTAAATCTAATCACTTGATGGTAATCTTTTTAATTGATTTTGATGTTGTTTATCTTTTTAGTTCTGTAATTTTATTTATAGACATGGATTTATTTTCTCTTTGGAATTTGTTGTGTTTCCTGAATGTAAGAATTTGTGATTTTCCTCAATTCTGAAAAATTCTTTTAATTTAAATTAAAATTTTAATTTAAGAATTAATTTAAATTATTTTAATTTAATGGGTTACAATTCCAAAATTTTAGGTTTTTACTTCTAGCTGCTCTAAGATACTGGAAACTAAAAGAAATTTCAATTTTAATGATTCAGCAATCATATTTGCTTGTTAAGCCCTACCTTCTCTGTATAACTCCACCATCACCTTTGATCTTTCTGTAGGCATGCAATAGCAGTTTGCCCCCTGTACCCTGGACTTAAAAACTTTTTATACACGAATCATAACTTTGAAGTAGTTCTTGCAAGAACTAATTTATATTTCTAGTGTTAATCAATAGGACACATAGGTCTATACAACCCCTTTCAATCTCGTTCACCTTCAATATGGTAATATTACTTATAAACCCAGTGGAGAATTGCCTTCACTTCTATCTATTCCCTTACATTTGAGTTCAACCTCATACCCAACCATTCACCCATCCCCAGCATCTATGTATCTCTAAGTCCCTATACTCTGTATTATAAGCCTTTATTTTACCTTAACCATGGTCATAAAAAATGGAACAATACAGTAGCTCTCCTTTTCTGTCTGGCTTATTTCACTCAGCCTTATGTCCTCAAGGCTCATCCGTCTTGCCATGTGCTTTAGGACATCATTTCATCTTAGTGCTGCATAATATTCCATTGTATGTCTATACCATGTTTTGTTAATCTACTCACCTATCGACCAGCATTTGGAATTTTTCCATCTTTTGGAAACGCTATGCACATCAGTGTGAAATGTCTGTTTCACTGCTTCATCTATTCTGGGTATATTCCAAGTAGTGCTATTGCTGGGTCATAGGGCAACTCAGTATTTAGTTTCCTAAGGGACCGCCAAACTGTCTTCCATAGTGTCTGCACCATCATACATTCCCACCAGCAGTGCAAAAGTGTCCCAGTTTCTCCACATCCTCGTCAACATTTATAGTTTCCTGTTTGTTTAATATCAGCCATTCTTGTAGGTGTGAGGTAGTATCTCATTGTAGTCTTGATCTGCATTTCCCTTATAGCTAATGAAAATGAGTATCTCTTCGTATGCTTTTGAGCCATCTGTATTTGCTCTTCAGAAAAATGCCTATTCATATCTTTAGCCCATTTAATAATTGGGTTGTTTCTTCCTTTGTTGTTGAGTTGTATGATTTCTTTATGTATACAGGATATCAGACTTTTGTCCAATGTATGATTACCAAATATTTTCTCACATTGAGTTGGCTGCATCTTCACCCTTTTGACAAAGTCTTTTGAGGTGTAGAAGCATTTGATTTTGAGGGGTTCCCATTTATCTATTTTTTCTTTTGCACTTGTGCTTTGTGTGTAAAGTTTAGGAAGCTACGTCCTTTTACTAGGTCTTGAAGATGTTTCCCTATATTTTCTTCTAGAAGCTTTATGGTACTAGTTCTTATATTTAGGTGTTTGATCTACTTTGATTTAATTTTTGTATAGATTGTAAAGTAAGGGTCCTCTTTCATTCTTTGGCTATTGATATTCAGTTCCCCCATGCCCATTTATTGAGTTCCTCCATGCCCATTTATTTTGTCCCAGACCAGTGGATTTGGGGGTCCTTGTCAAAAATCAGTTGACTAGGGTGGGCAATGGTGGCTCAGTGGTAGAGTTCTTGCCTGCCGTGCTGGAGACCTGGGTTTGTTTCCTGGTGCCTGCCCATATATAAAAAAATCAGTTGACCATAGATTTGGTGGTCTATTTCTACACTTTTGATTTGATTCCATTGGTCAATACTTCTGTCTTTGTGCCAGTACCATTCTATTTTGAACACTGTGGCTTTATAATAAGTTTTAAACTCAGGAAGTGTTAATCCTCCCACTTAGTTCTTTTTAGGATGCTTTTAACTATTCAGGGTCTCTTTCCCTTCCAGATGAATTTGGAAACTAGTTTTTCCAAGTCTTCAAAGAAGGTTGTTGGAATTTTGATTGGTACTGCATTGCGTCTGTAGTGCAATTTGGGTAGAAATGACATCTTAACTATATTTAACCTTTCTATCCATGAGCAAGGAATGTCTTTCCACCTATTTAGATCTTCTCTTTATTTCTTTTAGCAGTGTGATGTAGTTTTCTGTGTACAACTCCTTTACGTCCCTAGTTAAGTTCATTCCTAGGTAATGATTCTTTTAGTTGCTATTTTGAATGGAATTTTTTCCTTAAGTGATTCCTCAGTTAAGTCATTGCTTGTGTATAGAAACATTACTGATTTTTGCACATTAATTTTATATCCTACTACCTTGCTGAACTTATTAGCTCAAGTAAATTTGGTGCAGATTTCTCAGGATTTTCCAAACGTAGTACCATGTCATCTGCAAATAATGAAAGTTTTACTTCCTCCTTTCCAATTTTGGATGCCTCATTTCTTTGCCCTACCTGATTGCTCTAGCTAGAATTTCTAGTACGGTGTTGAATAATAGTGCTGACAGAGACATCCTTGTCTCATTCCTGATCTTAGGGGGAAAGATTTCAGTCTCTTTCCATTGAGTACAAGACTGGTATTGGTTTTTCATATATACCCTTTATCATATTGAGGAAGTTACCTTTGATTCCTATCTTTTGAAGTGGGATGCCTTTTCAGCATTAATCAAGATGGCCATGTGATTTTTCCCTTTTGAGTGGTTAGTGTGCTATATTACATTAATCGATTTTTTTATGTTGAGCCATCCTTGCATTCCTGGTATAAGCCCCACTTGGTAGCCATGTATAATTTTTTAATGTGTTGTTGGATTTTATTTGCTAATATTTTGTTGAGAATTCTTGCATCTATGTTCATTAGGGAGATTGGCCTATAGTTTTCCTTTCTTATAGCATTTTTACCCAGTTTTGGTATTAAAATGATGTTAGCTTCTTGAAATGAGTTAGGTGGTGTTCCTTTTCCCTCAATTTTTTGGAAAAGTTTGAGCAGGATTGGTGTTAGTTCTTTTTGGAATTTTGATAAAATTCCCCTGTGAAGTCATCTGGCCCTGGGCTTTTCTTTGTAGGAACATTTTTGATAACTGATTGAATCTCTTTACTCATCGTTGGTTTGTTGAGATCTTCTATTTCTTCCTGAGTCAGTGTAGCTTGTTTGTGTGTTTCCAGGAATTTGTCCATTTCATCTAAGTTGTCTAGTTTTTGGCATATAGTTGTTCATAGTATCCTCTTATGATTTCTTTTATTTCTTCAGGGTCTGTGGTTACACACCCCTTCTCATTTCTGATTTTGTTTATTTCCATCCTCTCTCTTTTTTCTTTGTCCATCTTGCTAGTGGCCCATCATTTTTTAAAAAAATTTTCTCAAAGAACTAACTTTTGGTTTTATTGATTTTTTTCTTTTCTTTTGTTCTGCCATTCATTTAACTCTGCTTTAATCTTTGTTATTTCTTCCTTCTATTTTCTTTGTGGTTAGTTTGCTGTTCTTTCTCAAGCTCCTCCAGATGACCAGTTAAGCCCTTGATTTTTGCTCTTTCTTGTTTTTTAAAATAGGCATTTAGGGCAATAAATTTGCCTCTCAGCACAGCTTTTGCCACATCCCATAAGTTCTTATAAGGTGTATTCTCATTTTCATTCATCTCTAGATAGCTGCTGACTTGTCTAGCAATTTCTTCTTTAACCCACTGGTTATTTAAGAGTGTGTTATTTATCACATATTTATGAAAGTTCTCATTTTTTGGTGGTTTATTGATATCTAGCTTCATTCCATTGTGATCAGAGAAAGTGTGTTGAATAATTTCAATGTTTTTAAATTTATAAAGATCTGTTTTGTGCCCCAGCATATAGTCTATCCTGGAGACTGTTCCATGAGTGCTAGAGAAGAATGTATATCCTGGTATTATGGGGTGAAATGACCTATACATATCTATTAGATCTAATTCATTTATCAAGTTGTTTAACTTCTCTGTTTCCTTGTTGATCCTTTGACTCATTGTTCTATCTGTAGAGGAGAGTGATGTATTGAAGTCTCCTACTATTATTGTTGAAATATCTATTCCTCCCTTCAGTTTTGCCAATGTCTGTCTCATCTACTTTGGAGCTCCTTGATTGGGAGCATAAACAGTTATGACTGTTATTTCTTTTTGGTGAATTGCCCCTTTTATTAATATACAGTGTCCTTCTTTGTCTCTTATGATGTCTTTACATTTAAAGTCTATTTTGTCCACTATTAGTATAGCTACTCCTACTTTCTTTTGGTTATAGCTTATGTAGAACATCTTTTTCCTTCCTTTCACTTTTGTTCTATGTATGTCCTTGTGTCTAAGATGAGTCTCTTGTATGTAGCATATTGCTGGATTATATTTCTTAATCTATTCTGCCAATCTTTATCTTTTAATTGGTAAGTTTGGCCCGTTAACATTGAAAGTTATTACTGAAAAGGCATTTCTTGAATCCACCATCTTATCTTTTGGGTATTATTTGTCAGATCTATATATTCTTTTCCCTCTTTTTCTTTTTATCCTTTAAGTTACCCTTACTGGTACTCTTCAATTCTGTGCCTTCCTCCAGTTCTCCCTTTCCTGCCTTTTTTTTTTTCAACTGACAGAACTTTCTTTAGTATTTCTTGAAGGGCTTGTCTCTTGTTGACAAATTCTTTCAAGATTTGTTTGTCTGTGAAAAATTTAATCTCTTCCTCAGTTTTGAAGGACAATTTGGCTGGGTATAAAATTCTTGGCTGGAAGTCTTTCTCTTTCAGGATTGTAAATATATCATACCACTGCCTTCTTGCCTCCATAGTGCCAGTTGAGTAGTCTGAAATCAGTCTTATGTGGTTACCCCTGCATATAGAATATTGTTTATCTCTTGCCACTTTTAGGATTTTCTGCTTCTCTTTATCATTTGAAAGACTGATTAGTATGTGTCTTGGGGAAGGCCTATTTGGATTTTTTCTATTTGGAGTTCATTGGGTGTTTTTGTCTTGCATATTTATGCCCATTATAAGGGTTGGGAAGTTTTCTCCCATTATATCCTCAACTAGTCTTCCTAGACCTTTACTCTTCTCTTCTCCTTCTGGGACACCAATGATTCTTATATCTGTGTATGTATTAGTTAGAGTTCTCTAGAGAAACAGAATCAACAGGGAACACTCGCAAATATAAAATTTATAAAAGTGCCTCATGTGACTGTGGGAACGCAGAGTCCAAAATTCACAGGGCAGGCTGTGAAGCCAGCAATTCCAGTGGAGGGTCTGGATGAACTCTACAGGAGAGGTTTGCCAGCCGAAGAAGGAAGAGAGCCTGTCTCCTCTGGATCCTCCTTAAAAGGCTTCCAATGATTAGAATGAGCATCACTCATTGCAGAAGACACTCCCCTTGGCTGATTACAAATGGAATCAGCTATGGATGCAGCTGATGTGATCATGATCTAATTCTATGAAATGTCCTCATTGCAACAGACTGGCCAGCACTTGCCCAACCAGACAAATAGGTACCACCACTTGGCCAAGTTGACACAGGAAGCTGACCATGACAGTGTGCTTTATTTTGTCCATCATTTCCCTGATATCCAGTTCAATTTTTCCATTGTTTTTTTTTTTGCCACTTGCTGTTTTGAGTGTTCAAAATCAGTTGTCCTGTCCTCTAGTTCACTTATTCTTTCTTCTGCCTCTACAAATCTGCTGTTGTGTGTCTCTAGTATGTTTTTTATGTGGTCTACAGCATCTTATAATCTCTGTGATATTTGCTATTTTTATATTTATTCTTTCTATTCCTCTTTATGGTCTTCTAGTGTCTTCTTGATATCCTTTTTGACATTAGCCATTCCATTTGTTTTATTTAGTAGAGTTATATGAGCATCTTTGATTAGTTGTCCCAACATCTGTGTCTCTTCTGGTGTTTTAATTCAGTTGTTAGGCTAGGCTATATCTATCTGCATCATGATATGCTTAGTGACCTTCTGCTGTCTTCACATCATGTAAATATCTTGATTGGTTTACTCTGGAAGTTTATTTCATTCAATAGTCTAAAGCCTTGTATTTGAGGGATGGGTGTGGAAAAGAATGCAGGGCATGAGGCAGGGCACAACAGTACAGTGATGCATTGCAGCACAGGTATAGGTGCAGGTTGAGGATGCTCTGCTGGTGCCTGTGAGAGTGGACACCCAGTGGTGGGGAGTATGTGCCTGTGCGGGTGCACAGGTCTGTGGGGCAGAGCCCTGGTGTATGCTGGTCTAGGGGTCAGGGTCCTTTGTGCACATGCACAGAGCTTAGGGCAGCTTGTTGGCATTGTGCCTGAATGGGCTAGGGGTGGATTTGGCTTGATTGTGCAGGTCAGCACTTGCCCAGAGCTGGGGGGCATGATTGGGGGCTGTGCACATACACAGATCTGGGAGAGCCATCAGATGTACAGCTGTGCAGAGCTCATGGGGATGAGCTGTGGTTGCATGAGTGTATGGGTTAGGGGCAGGCATAGCCTGGGTTTGGAGGTAAGCACCCACAGCTTTTATGTACTGTTGTCCACCTGCAGGAGGCAGGGCCTGGAAAATAGGGCTTGGGAGGGGTAGGGTGAGACTGCACTTTTGTAGGAGAAGTGGGTTGGGTTGGGGCAGGTGTGCACGCACTTGGGGTGGGGTTTTGGTGCTGGTACCTAGCATGAGGGATTTGGCAGGGTTGGGTGGGGATGGGGGGCTTGGAGTGTAAGGAAGGGGAGCTGGTGATAGGGTTCAGGTATGTGGGGTGTGGAGTGAGTCACAGGTCACAGGTCTGCCTGCTCTGGCAAGGGTAGTGCACTTAAGGAACAGGGCTTTGCTTACTTTCTAGTCCCCTTCTCCCTGTCCATGCATTCCTGAGGGCTCCAGCCTTCCACGTTAGGCTTTTTGCACCAGCTGAATGATCTCCGGTTCTCTGCTTCTCAGTTTCTCAGCTTTTGCAACCAGGGACACTCTATGTGGTGCAGAAGACTCTTCCTAGTCACTTACACCCTGGAATCACCATCTCAGTTGCCCTTCTGTCCCTTCTCTAGCTGTTCCTTGGAGCAGGGTTGAACTCAACCTATCCTATTCTGCCACCTTCCCGGAACTCAACCAACTCTTACTCATTTTGACTTGTTTCCTAGAGTTTTGTAATTTGGGTTTCTGAAATCTTAATTATTTCATTTCTACCTGTATATATTCTACAAAGTCCACCTTGAGGGTGATTTTTACAGAAGGATAATGCTTTCATTTCATCCAGGCACTCTTTCCATCACCATTGTAAGATAATATTTTTTACTTGAGTCTTCCTGGATCATAAAGGTACAAGAAATAAAATTCAAATCCTTATGAACACAGTCTCAGAGGAGACTATTTTTCCTCACTCTGAGCTTACATATAGATAAACAAGTTTCTCCCCTTGCTGACAGGTTAATATTTTCTAAACCTCCCTTTCACTGAAAGTAGACCCTTTTGAAAGCTGTCAATTCTATACAGGAGTCTTGGTACTCAACTCCATACCTTGCACAGGCCCAGGGCTTATCTTAGATTCTCATATGCAGCTACTTAATCCCACTGAGTTACAGGAACCAGTTATATCCCTGAAAGTAGCCAAAGCTTCAGTGTGAGTTTATCATTCTTGATTCTGATTCCCTTCTAGTTATTGGCACCTACAGAGTTCCCTTCTTTTGATAAATTTGGCCAATATTTTAGAGTCTGTATTACATTTTATCCTGTGTTTCTAGGTGACTTAAAGCAAGAGGGTTTTTCAGTTAGCCCTTAATGATTCCCTGATATGGAATTCTAAATTAACCTAGATCAATATATTCTTTATAATAACACAACTGTTCTAGTTAGCTAGCTGCCAGAATGCAATATACCAGAAATGGAGTGGATTTTAAAAGGGTAATTTAATAAGTTGGTAGTTTACAGTTCTAAGACTGAGAAAATGTCCCAATTAAAACAAGTGTATAGAAATGTCCAATCTAAGGCATCTAGGGAAAGGTACCTTGGTTCAAGAAGGCCAATGAAGTTCAGGGGTTCTCTCTCAAGTTAGAAGGCACATGGTGAGCACAGTCAGGGTTTTTCTTTCATCTGGAAAGGCACATGGCAAGCACAATGTCATCTTCTAGCTTTCTCTCCTGGCTTCCTGTTTCATGAAGTTCCCTGGGAGGCATTTTCCTTCTTCATCTCCAAGGTCACTGGCTGGTGACTTTGCCTCTTGTGGCTATGCCATTCTTCTCTGCTCTCTGAATCTCTCTCATTCTCCAAAATGTTTCCTCTTTTATAGGATTCCAGTAAACTAATTAAGACCTACCCAAATGGGTGGAGACACATTTCCACCTAGTCCAGTTTCACAACCACCCACTCTTGATTGAGCCACATCTCCAGGGAGATGATCTAATTACAGTTTCAAACATACAGTACTAAATAGGGATTAGAAGAAACGACTGCCTTTACAAAAGGGGATTAAGATTAAAACATGGCTTTTCTAGGGTACCTACATCCTTTCAAACTGGCACAACAGCTCTTATTTCAAATGAAATGTTTTGCAAAACCTCCATATGAAAAACAAAGTAAAATGAAATAATAAAATAGTTAAATCAGAACTGCTCTGGCTCAAGGTGAGCAGGCCCAGAGTTCTGTCTGGAGTTTTCTTCCTTCCTCATGGCAGCACTCAAACATATTCTGGAACCTGTAAGACTGCAAGAAGTGTACTTTGAAGAAAAGCCTAATCCTGATGAAACTGCTGATTTTAAAAAGAAAAAAATCCTAAATTCAGAGAGCTTGCCTTATTCAGACTTACCTCCTTAGACCGGGTCTGTGCTACATGGGGGAAAGACAATAAATTCAGGATAGCATCTCTGCTATTCCTATTTGTAAACACAAACGAGGCTTAAACCTAACTTTAAGATTAAGGTGTTTATGTAGTTATAATGAAGTTAAATGCAGGGTTATCTTGCTTTTTGAAACAGTTATGCTTAAGAAACATTTTGTTGACCTGCCTCCTATATCCCCACTAACTTTCATTGTAATATCACAGCTATGTTACCACAGGAAAAAAAGTATGGCCCCAGGACCCAAAATTACCTCAAAGAAGGCAGAAAATCAATTACAAGTGCATATTAATTTAGGAAAAATAATTCCTTATAATGAAATATCTCTTAATAAAATAGTAAGCAAAAAGATGGAACATTGCAAATTAGATTTTAAATAAGATATAGAAGAAAGAAGCTTCATTTCATTAATCAAGCACCCCAAACTTTAAAAAATTATGTTTATAATCTCCACAAACCCTATCACATTCAAAGACAGCTGAGTTAAATAAGCCTTCTCTGATAGTTCTCCTTTCTTTGAAAATATCTGGTTCTCACTTTCTCTAGGTGTGTTAGGACAGATGAAAGTATAGTAGAATAAAAAGAATGTGATCACATACTTTTTAAATCTTTAGCAGGAAAGGGTAGGAGCTGTATTTCAGTAACCATGAACCTGTATCAATGTTAAGTCTTCACTTTCTCACAATTGCAGGCAGGATCCCTGTAGTGGCTGATTTCAGAAGTCAGAGCCAGAAAGATTGTTTGTAATTAGTGCAGTAGGAAAAGTAGGATTGGGAGGAAAGACCACATGACTTGTAGGTTTGTTTGCTTCCTCAGTAGGATAACAAGAACAAATGCAAAAATTGTACAAAAATTGTAAAGGTCAGGCAAGAAAAAGGGAAAAGAAGCAGACCAAAGCAAAACATGAAGCATAATAGAAAAAAAATTTTTTCAAGTTCTTTTACCCTTAAGAAAGGACACTGGAACCCTTTTAGTTCCTCCAAACCCCCTCACCTGGCCATTATTCTCTAGGTTTCATGATATGTCTTACCTTCCCTGCTGGATTCCAAACTTCTACAGGACACTGATAATTGTTATATTTCTGTAGCATTCCCAGGTTTATAAGGTGATTTTTCTCCTATGTTGTCTCATTTACTGTTCAAATTATGGAAGACACTTATTAATATAGTCTCCATTTTACAATTGAGGAAATTGAGTTTCAAAGAGGTTAAAAGATTTGTCTGGGATCACATAGCTAATAAATGATAAACCCAAGAGTCGAACTAAAGGTTTCTGATCTCCCTTCCTCTGTTCTTCCTGCCAAATCTGGACCCATGCCTGGTTCATTCCTATCTCATCTATCACATTTTGCATAGAACTTGAATAAATGTTTCAGAAAGAAAACTAACTTCATATCAAGATTACTTGCAGGAGCTTTTTCAAGTGTATAAATTATATCATGTGCAAATGGAGTCTCCAGTTGTACTTCATTTAATGTGGTGTTGCACAGACATGGACTTTCCAGAGGTCTCCAGGCCTTTCTTCCACATGTTAAGACCCAGCTATAGGAATACAGGAGTCATTTACAACTCAGGATCTCTTCTGTAGTGTGAGGTGGCTTACACCATTGGGAATAGTAGTTAATCTGATATAACAAACATTTGTAAGCCAATCACCAGAGGCCGGCTCATATGCTTGGGGTTTTACATCTATTGTATCATTTAGTTCCCACAAAATATGATCCTGTCAGATAGGATCATGACCAACAAGACTCAGAAAGATTTCCCAGATTAAATAATTTTCCCAAGATTATTGAGCTGATTAGCGGGAGAATTGGGATGTAAACTTAGGTCAGCCTCATTAAGCAATTCAGCAAACTTCTATTGCAAACCCACTGCACAGCCTCCAAGGAGCTTTTAGTTGAGCTTGGGAGGCAGACAAGCAAGGAGATAGAGGATTGTGTTACTGTATGGTAAGTGCTATGCAACAATCAAGCCCAATGTATTATATTAGGAGGATTTGAAGAATATCAAAATAAGACTTGAAGGGCTAAGGGAACATTCCAAGATAAGATGACCTTGAACTGAGTTGGAAGCTAGTCATATACAAAAAAAAATAAAAACATATTAAAGGCAGGGGCTATGATATTTGCAAGATACAAGAGATTGAAACATAGCTTGTTGGATATGATGACTATTCGATAATGATTTCATAAATGAAATAAATGCACTGTGTGGTGAATCCAGAGAAGTAAAGAAGGCTTTGCGTGTCAACTAGAGTTTGAATTTTGTCCTGAAGGTAATGAGAAACCATTGGAGGATTTTGAGCAGAGTAGTTATATGAGATTTACATTTGCGAGAAATCATACTTGCAGTAAGCCAGCATGGAAGTGAAGAGGGTTCAGCTGCCAAGCGAGGAGAGGAGTTAGGTAGCTCTTGCCGTAACACAGAAAAATGTTCTAAGAAGCTCAACTAAATCAATGATGATGGAAAAGAACAAGAAGGGGCTTGAGAAAATTCTTGGGACAAAGAATCTATAGGACTTGAGAATGATTGGATTTGAAGATCAGAAAAAGGATTCCAGCTGGTGTGACCTGGTGAATGGTAGTACCTATTCACTGAAATTGAAAATGACAAGAGTGGCAGAAATTACCTTTTTTATTTGTATTTTTGACCTGACCAGGGGGGTTAGGAACAGCAAAGGCAAACACATTAATGTGAGTTTGAGAGCCATACAGAAGCATCAGAGGACATCTATTTGAATATATAGGTCTGGAGTATATGAGAGAAATCTGCTCAGAAATGTTGAATTTGAGGAGCCATCAACAATTTTAATCATGAATTGGGATGAGATCATCAGGAGATAGGACATGAAATGAAAGTAGTGGATATCCAAGGATACAGCCCCAAGAAACACTGAGTTTGATAAGCATCAAACAGAAGTAGAACCCAAAATGAGCCAGAGAAGGATCATCC
>PVIY010007712.1:0-50298 GCA_004026745.1 Myrmecophaga tridactyla | reverse complement strand
AGGAACAACTATTTTCTAGGAGCAATAACTAAGATGATGATATTTATTGAACACAAACTGTCAGCTTGGCAATGTGGAATGAAAGAGCTTCTAATGAATTTCAACCTTGCCAACCCAAGTGTGAGCTTCTCTTCGCATCCTGAACCTGGCCATGTAGTATCTTTTCCAAGGTATACATTCACTACTAAATACTTGGATCCTTCTCTGTTGAATATTTTTCACCACAAAAGCACAATAATGCAAATAACAATACCTTACATTAGCATAGTGCTTTCAGCTCTTCAAAGTGGTTTTATGTCCTATTGGGGGTTACATCATGTCCCCCACACAAGACAAGTTCAGATCCCAACCCCTGGTCCTGTGAAAAACAGGAGCTTTGAAGATGTTATTAGCTAAGGTGTGTCGAAATGGAATAAGGATGAGCCTTAATCCAATATGACTAAAATCCTTGTAAGCAAAGGAAATTGAAAACAGAAAAAGAAGCCGAAGAGAGCAACTAGAAGCAAGAAGTCAACAGAATCCAGAAGAGAAAGGAGAAGATGCTGCCATATGTGTCACCATGTGATAGTAAAACCAAGGGACTTCAAAGATTTCAGGCCAGCCAGGAGAGACTGACCATGGGAGGAAGCAAGCCTTCTAGCCTCTGAAATTGTGAGCCAATAAATTGTTGTTGTTAGGCCAACCGATTGTATGGTATGTGTTTTAGCAGCTAAGAAACTAAAACACATCCATTATCTTATTTTTCTCTTTAGATTTCCCTATGAGTTAGGAAAAGTAAATATTATTTTTATTTGACAGAGAAAAGAAGATCACAGAGACTTCAAATGATTTACCCACCAACATACTGCTTGGGCTAGAAGCCTTCCCCTTCCTTTCCTCTCCCCTACTCCCTTCCTGCTTCTTTTCCCATTAGCCTCTCTCTTCAACATCTTATCAGTACACACTGTACTGGGAAGGCTTCCAATTTCAGGTACCACGCCTGGGCTCCAAGTTAAGCTGCTGCAATGGTACCTTATGTTGAAAGACTACAATAGATTGTCAGTGTTATCTTCGAGTGCTGACAGAGATTTGTGAATGGGGATGGAAAAAAGAATCATGATCATTTTCACTATTATAACTGCCTGCAGAAGATTCATAAAATTTCTGACACTTTCTTCATCCTTTTTACCAGGCAACAGCTGTCAAGGGAAGGTCGCTATTTCCCACCCAGCTTTGGAATGAAGTGATAAATGTGTCAGAAAGCCCATGCCAGGTGCAATCTTCTGCCTTGTAAACAGTTTTCATTGATACATACATTAAAGCTTCCTTGCTTTTTTAAGCCTCCATAAAGGTGCTTGAAAACGGCACCTTCACTGGTAAATGTCTCCCTATTGTTGAACTTTTAAGGATATGGGCTTGCTTTTTAAAAAATAAAGATGTGTAAGTGGCTGAAAATCCCGAGTCTTGTTTGATGACAGGTTGACCAGGGTGTCAGGCTTGTTGCTTTTACCTGAGGGAATCTAAACTACAGTTCTGAATTTTCATGAGCTCCTCCCCTTCTTTTAGCCCCTCTCTTTTCCATCTCAGATATTTTACAAAAAAAAAAACTTATCAAACCTCTAAAGACATGGAAACATTGAATGCATTTTTTAAAAAAGATTTTTAGGTCAGTTTATTTTTTTCAATGTTTAATGCAAAAAAAGGGGGGGCATTTTGCATTCGCATTGGCAATGTAGACAGAGTAAGGAGTGTGTAATTGGGATCATGGCAGGAAGTGTGCTAGGGACTGAGAAAAAGATTAGTAAAATTAGACTATTAAGAGGGCATAGGGAAAAAAAGGAATATCCCTTTTTGTAGAATGCAGGATACAGCAAGTGCACATTTTTCAACAGAAGATGAAAGGGATGCATTATCACACCAAATCACAAACAGAAAGTTATAAAAACACAACATAGAACGATCAGTTTACCATCAGGCCTTCAACTTCCATTACTACTACTACTATTGTTAAATCATATATTACCCTAACCAAGATTCAGTGTGAAGGGCATAAAGTCCAAGTTGGAACAGAACGTCTAGGAACAGCATATGTCTTTTAGAAATGTCTCTGATACTGGCACTTTCAGTTTCTTAATTGTCACCTTGGACTCCACTGATCTATCAGACAATTCAGGCAGAGAGGATAAATGTTTTGCCCAAGATGATGCACTTAGCAAGAAACTAAGTCTTCTTCAATTGGTTTTCTTCTTCATCGTCTTTAGCCAATCCTTCAGTGTCCTTAAATTTTTGTTTATTTGTTATTTCATTCATTCCTTTTGCCTCCAAGCTGATCGAGCCTTTCAGTAATTTACAACTGGGGTCTTTCACTCCACTCCCACATTAAACATCCTGTAGTATAACCTTCAGAAACAAGGCTCTCAACACATCAAACTCAGACATGCCTAGTCTTCCTCAGCTGCTCCTTTCTCAATGCAACAAACCAAAATCCTATAATCCATGTCTTTCGTAACATGGCCACACCTGACCTAGCTTGTTTTAAATTCCAAGCCTTCCAACATCTGACCTCAATCTGAGCTCCAAGTGTACAATATGGGCAAGCCCAGTGATAGCCCCACAGGAGAAAACAAAGGCTGAGTTCTGATGGGACCATCCACTGGGAGGGATGGTAACTCAAGCTGGGATTGAGTCAAGCTGCTCATTCCAATGGGCCAAAGTGTTTCAGAAGAATCAGGAGATCTTGGAGCTGAACCATAAAGATAACCTTCTTGAACCAACCTTGTGATGTTTATGGCAGGACTAGAACTGATTTCTAATGATCAACTCACTAAATGCTGGTTGCCTGTTTATCTTTATGTACTTAGCACCTGTCATGGTGCCTGGCACACATTAGAGGTTCTTAAAAATGAATTCAATGAATCTGTAATTTGGTCACATTTCTCATACAGAAATAACTCCCATTGAAAATCAAGTATTCCACTTTACTTTTTTTGTTTTTATTTTTTCATTTATTTTTATAACTTTTTTGTTTATAATATAACATATATACAGTATTACATTTTATAACAAAAGGAATATCCTGTTTCTGTTCCCAGTATAACTAGGGCATGGTAGGTCAATATTTGATAAATGGTCTTGTTGAAATTGTGCCATAATGAAGCATTTATTCTATCAGTGTCTTCTTTCTCTCAGACACTGTACTAGAAGTTTGTTTCCCCCCATATTCCCTCTCCCTTGTGCCTCTTATGATTTACAAAGCAAGTTTGCTTCTTCTAGAAGCACAGCCATAAATACTTTTAGAAAATACTTTTAGGAAGTGCCACCCCACTTCTGTTTTACTGTGGAAACCCATGTATAATCCAGAGAAGCTAAGTTTTGGATACATTAAACAAACTGTCTTAGTTTACCAGGTAGCTATGACAGATATTGCACAATATTTGGGCTTAACAAGAGGAATTTGTTGGTCCACAGTTTGGAAGTCTAGAAATCCCAAGTCAAGGTCAACAAAGCCATTTTTACTCCCCAAAGTCTATAGGGTTTGTCCCTGCCTTGCTGCAGTCCTTGGAGTTCTTTGGCTTGCAGCTCTGCCTCCTGTCACATGGCCATCTATTGCCCCTTGTATCTGGTCTTCTGGTTTTTGCTGGTCCAATTTGTGGCTCCTTTTTATAAAATCTCCAGTAATAGGGATTAAGTTCGCCATGCCTTAACAAATAATAGGAACTTCAATAGGTCCAATTTACAAATGTATTAAAACCCACAGGAATGCAGATTAAGAACATGTTTGCATTGGGATACATAATTCAATCAGCCACACAAAGGGTACACAAAGTTCCCTTTTTTTTTCAGGTCTTAGGCAAAAGCCTTTCTCTGAAAACAAATAGGGGTTCCCAACTTCTCTTTCCCCCTGAACAACAAGATACTGAATCCAAGGTGCTGTCAGAGAATGGTAAATAAGAAAGTTAAGGCAAGGATCGTTCATGTTTCAAGTGGTTGTTTAGTGTTTTATTTTTGTGTGCTTTTAAAATTGTCACAGGTGCCAGCCAGTGTCTCTTTTTGTTATAGTGACATGAAACTGTGTGGCCAATGAGAATTTAAGGGGATACCTTTGCTTATCTGCCTTGGATAGCATTTCTTCTCAGCTAAGTGCAACATAATTTCAGAATCTGGATGATATATTGCTGTGTTTAGATATAGGAAAAAGTAGAAAATTGTTCAAAGGTTAAGCATCCATTATATCCATTGAGGAAAGGGAGAAGGCTAGCATGAACTTTGAGGTGTTGGATTAGAATCAGAGATACCATTATGTACTCACAGGACAGATAGATAGGTAGATAGACAGGTGATAGATATATTGATAGGTAAAGAAATAATTGCAAATATGTGTGAATGTATAGGTTAATGTGCATGTGTGTAAAGCTCTGTTTACTCAAGGGCCTAGAAGCAATGACACCCTGGTAGCAATGAGCATGCATGCTGCCCACATCTTGGTTTCTAAATACATTTCCCCAATAAAAGGAACTTGGACTTCTTAGAAAACTGATTGATTCCAGGCTGGGGCAGGGAAAACAAGATGAGCCTGTAAGAATCTGTGTTCTCACAAAGTAAGAAGTGACCAGATAAAAGACGAGGGCCATGTCAAAAGGGCACAGGAGCCAACCTGAAAAAGTGATCAATGGCCAAATCTGAGAAAATTTGGGCAAGAAAATAGATTATTGTATCCGAAAGAATAAAATAAAGATTCATGACTTAATATTGATATAAATAAGGAATTAAATAGTTAAATATATGGAGAAGAGACAGTGTTTCCTTTCAGAAGAATTCCAATGAATAATTGTAAAAGGACTGTGGAAAATATAAAATCAACATTAGAACATTAACATAATAATTGTTGCCAGCAAGATCTATCAATTCATGCTAAAATTAGTGGGCTAAAAAATAGGGTATTTGTGGAGTTTAAAGGTGTCTCCCCAAGATATTTAATTATTACAAAGAAAAAATTACTAGTAATTTTACACTGGAGAAACCAACAGATAACTTTTGTAAACCGAAAGTTAACATCGACATCATGTACCCCTGATATATTTATTGTAAAGGGCACATCACTTCTATGGTATTCTGCCAAAAGTGCATGAACTCAATCTAATCATAAAACATCAAATAGACCCAAATTAAGGGGCATCATGAAACTACAAAGTATCTGACCAGCAGAGACAATCTACAAAATAACTGACCAGTACTCTTCAAAAGTGTCGAGGTCATGAAAGACAAGGAAAGATTGAGGAGATGTCCCAAGATTGAAGGAATCTAAGAAGACTTGACAACTCAATGGAATGCGGATTCCTAATCTGGATCCTGGAACATAACCAAAGGATATTAGAGGAAATACTGATGAAATCCAAGTAAAGTCTGTACTTAATAGAATTGTAGCCATGTTATTTTCTTCATTTTGATCAGTGACTATATAAGAGCTCAGCATTAGGAAACTGGGTGAAGAGTTTATGGGAAGTCCCTGAATGGTTTTTGTAACTTTTCTGTAAGTCTAAAATTATTAGAAAATAAAATATTTCAAAAAATGTTGTCAGCATCCAACCAGGACATTTTCTTTCATTAAAAAATTTGATTAATTGGAAGCCAGCTAAATGAAACTTTTAAAAGTTGGAAATTTTCTTCTCTACATTTCTGCATTTAACAGAAGACCTGTCAAACAAGTGGCTACCTGGGACTTGAATATTCAGAAAAGTAACTTCCAAGAGAGAGACTGGGGTTAGTGTAGATCCAGGATAGTCTACATTCTTGGATACTGAAGGGGTCCCCACCCAACCTAGTCTTCCAGTATTTCCTTCCCTCAGTAGCCCTATTCTTTAGCCAGTTTCTAAACCCATTAGGCACTTCCATACTTCCATATCTTTGTTCTTGTTCTTTCTTCAGCAGGGGATTGCCTTTCCCCTTCACCTGTCCACTGACTTTGTGTTCAGCCAGACCTTGGTTTGAATAATGGTCCTGCCACAAACTAGTTGCATACGTCTAAGTGAGTTACTTAACTCTCTGAATCTTGGTCTCCTTGTCTGTAAAGCATGAATAATGATCCCTATTTTACATGAATTTTAAGGTGTCTAGCACAGTGGCTGGTCCACAGTAGACACTCTATAAATGGTAGCTCTGTAGTACTAATGATGGAAGGCTCAGCAGGTGCCACTTTTCCTGTGAAGTCGTTACTCGATTAATTCATTCCTCTACTTATTAAATGCTTACTGAGAATCTACTGTGTGCCAGGCATTATGCTAGGCTTTAGAGATATGGCAGTAAATAATACAGATTTACTCCCTGCCCTGGCACTAGCTTACAACATCTAATAGAGGAGACAGATATCAAACAAATAGTTCCAAGCATGAGTGGTGCTAGGATAGGGGCACTCTGGTTTTGAAACCTACTGTAATCTCACTGATTGGAAGCAATTACTCCTTCCCCTGCTTTAAGACTACAAGGACAGATTCTTGATATTCACTGATTTCCTCTGTCTAATTAGGAACAAAGGCAAATAAAATTGAGATAGATTATTTACAACTATTATTTACAATAAGTAGCTGAGTTTTTGGAGAACTTCATTAAATAGAAAGTACTGCTCTCCAATCACTGAGTTTCCCTGTTAACTGAAAATTAATCTTAATTTTTTATCAGCAGCACTCACCTCATGTAAGCATTTAACTGAAATCTCTTAGGGGCCTAGTTTGGGCTCAGCATTTGTTGAACTTTGGCCTCAATGAGCTTCCTGTCCATTGGTTGACATTGAGGGACATAAATATCATAATACAGTGTGAAATGTTAAAATCCCAAAGCAGGAATAGTAATTTTGCCTGGAGGGAGGAGGCAGGGAAAGCATACTCAAAGAGGTGTTACTGAGCTGGGTTTAAAGGAAACCAGGGCAGCTTTCTGTTGAAAGGGAGGCTGCTCTTGCATGGAGAAGATAGCATGGAATCACAAAATTTATTAACATAGGAAGTGAGGTATCCTCAGACCAATAACTATTCATTTCACTTCTGCCCCACTGGATGTCATAGTAGCTGAGGCTTTAACCTATAACTCAAGGACCCAGTAGCGCTCTGAGGAGAGCACTTCATGTTCTGTGTGTGGCTGTCCCTAAGTGCCAAATTTGGGCTAGATATTGGTATTTATTTTCATCCGGTTTGCAGCAGTTCTGGGTGCTTCTATTCTTTATTCAAGTGTTGTTTCTTTTAATTAATATCTGCATGTGAGTCACTCCCCAAGCTGTATCTGTTCATGCTCATTATATCTCTTTCAGTCCTTTCCAAACACTTCCCCGCCTCTGAAACGCGTCTATGCTGTGGGTGTTTTTGCAGAGAGCAGGTCCTCCCAGAAGCCCCAGGCTCTCATGTCTGTCAGCCAAAAAATCAGCAGACTATCCAAAGTGAGGGAAGAAATCTCTGCCCTGGAGTACACCAAGGGATGCTTGCCAGAGGTTCAATAAACTTTGTTGCCCACAAGAATCAGCAATGGGATGTGCAAAAGGAACACATGTATACTACATCTGGATTCTTTTTCAGAGACTACTTTTTATTTTAAGAGAATACAAAAGGAAGTCTACAGGTGGGGTTGTAGAAAGAGCTTTAATCTAGTCATCAGATGGTTTGGATTATGCCCTAGCTCCATCTCTTGCTAGTCACTGTAAATA
Organism: Myrmecophaga tridactyla; assembly: GCA_004026745.1. Lineage (NCBI taxonomy): Eukaryota > Metazoa > Chordata > Mammalia > Pilosa > Myrmecophagidae > Myrmecophaga > Myrmecophaga tridactyla. The sequence goes on along the minus strand of PVIY010007712.1, from coordinate 42,632 downwards.
AACTATGATCTTTCTGAATATCAATGTATTTTTCTATTAAGTGGGGATAACCTAAACAGAACGCACTCATCTTCTTATAAAGGGCAGATGAGATAATGAATACAAAAATATGCTGGAAACTGCAAAGAACTGTACATTTGAGCAAAGTATTGTAATTTCAGTGATAAACTTAAGTAATCCTGAATATAATGGAATGATTGTTCACATTTTGAGATTTTAAAATTAATCAGGGCCACTTTTCTAGACAGATGATTATTATTATCATACATTATTGGAAGAAAAATTCTTATTTACTTGAGCTTTTCTGGATAAATCAGTGTTTACTTGTGCATTTGGTTTGTCATATAGTTGCAAACTCTAACCAATATTGCAACATTTTGGCAAGAGATGACATCTGGACAATGTCCATCAGAGTTTGCCTCTGAAGTCAGAGAGAGAAAAATACTGAGAAAGCAAATCTGGTTCTAACCGTTCAGGCTGGACAGCCAGACACATGACCTTTGAATCCTGACTTGGCTGGGTTGTTGTTGGGGGACCCAGGTACGTATTGACTTCTGTGAGCTTCAGCTTCTTGTGAGAATAATTACACCTCTTTCATAGATTAGAGTGAATACTAAAGAAAAGAATGAACATGGAAAATTCTTTGTAAATTGTTGCATGCTTCAGACAACTTTTAGTAACTGTCATTAGGCAAAAATCCTTTTATTCTTGTCTGTATTGGCATGAATCAATCATATCTCTGGTTGGTGATGTATGTCTAACAAGGCTTCACATAACACATTAGAACATAATGAAAAAGCCCAGGAACTACAGTTCCTGGGTTCAAATTCTGTCTGATTCCACACTTACCAGTGTCTTTGGGCAAGTCATAGTAGCTGATTTATTTAGGCAGGTTTTCTATTTGAAATGACTTGCATTTACTTCTCTTTGTCTGCATCATTACTAGCTAGAATATCCTGATGGCATAGGATTTATCCTGAACTGAAAAAGGTTTGCTCCTGTTTTACTCATCACTTTGTCGATACTGCCATTGTGGAAGGTGGCACAAAGGCTGGGAGTTTCTAGGTTCTGGTCCCAACTCTGCCACCAACTCACTGTGGCCTTGAGCAAGTCATTTCAGCTCTCTGGGCCCTGTGTCCTCCTGTATATACTGAAGAGAAGACTGTCAGTTTAAAGAAATGCTCTGTGCTGGTTTGAAACTGTTATGTACCCCAGAAAATCCACGTTCTTTTAATCCTAATCCAGTCTTGAAGGGGCAACCATGTTCTTTTAATCCTGATCCAAAACTGTAGGGTGGGATCTTTTGATTAGGTTGTTTCCATGGAGATGTGCCATACCCAATTATGGATGTGACCTTTTGATTAGATGGAGATGTGACTCCACCCATTCAAAGTGGGTCTTAATCAGTTTACTGGAGTCCTTTAAAAAGGGAAACATTTTGGGAAATCTCAGGCAGAGTTGTTTGGAGATGCAGAATAAAATGCCAGAAAGACCCACAGGATCTATGAGAACCATTTGAAACCAGAAGCTGGGAGAGGCGCAGAGGAGATGTTGTCATGTACCTTACCATGAGATGCTAAGCAAGCCAGAACCCAGAGTTTTGTTCCAGAGAAGCTAAGTGACGGCCCACAGATACTTAGAGAGGAAGCCACTGGAATCAGAAGCACAAATCAACGAACCAGGAGCAAGGACCTCAGACACCAGCCATATGCCTTCCCAGCTGACAGGGAAATCCTGGATGCTATTTGACCTGTCTTCAGAGCCAAGGTATTTTTCTCTGGATGCCTTATTTAGACATTTTTAAGACCAAAGAACTGTAAACTTGCAACTTAATAAATCCCCTGTATAAAAACAGTTCCATTTCTGGTATATTGCATTCCAGCAGCATTAGCGAACTAAAACGGGCTCCAATTACCAAAATAATTTTTTTCATACATTTTATGTTGACATTTTATTTTGTATTTCAAAATCAAAACAAAACCATTGGTAAACTATAGTAAGTTGTTTGGGGATTGTTTGTTTTGATGCCCACATGGGGGCAGAATTCAAGTTGGCAATTCTCCATTGCCACACACATGTATTCATTAAACTCCAATCAGAAAACCACTGCATTAGATAAAAAGCAAAGGCTCGCATGAGTCATTCAGTGATTGCTGCTTCATAAGTGAACCCCTGCCCCCTCCCAAAGCCCACTGGAAGGAAGGGATTTTTGTGCTCCACCTTGAAGTTTTTTATCAGGAAACTCAAGTTTCTCCTGAGTGCTTTACAGAAGTTTATTCCCAGGGAACAAAATGAACAAATATAAAATGTTTAATGAACAGCCATAAGAATGGATTGTTGTTTTCCATTGTCTTTCCTTTTTCTCCCCATCACCTCCTATTGAATTGATCTCTTTCCTCTTTCTCCCCCTTAGTCTGGGAGCACCTTCTTTGGGGCACAGGTTATGTCTTACTCCTCTCCATATTCCTAGTGCCTGATGCCAGGCCAAGCACATTATAAGCACCTAATAAATATTGTTAAATAATGAATTAATGAATGGATGACCTCTAACATCTTTCAGCTTCCACATTCTGATTCAGATACCAAAATATTCACTCATTTATTTCTAATGGTCTTTTGCCATTACTTCTGGCATGATTTTATGGTCTTTGGGGACACTTGGGCACACCTTTAAAATATGATATACTAAATGAGTGTATCTAAGCATATCTTTTCTCCCTCCCTTCATTCTTTCCTTCCCTCCTTCCTTCAACCTGTAGCAGATACTGGGTTAAGTATAGTTGAACAAGACAGACATAGCCCCTGCCTTCAGACACCTTACATTCTAGTAAGGGAAAAATATTAAACACATAATCCTAAAATATAAAATTGCTAACAACTGTACATTGTAGCAAGGCAGAGTACCTGAAGCAGAGGGAAAATTAGTGTTTCATAAGGTGGAAAATGCAGAAAGTCCAGCTGGGATATTTCTGTCAGCATGCCAAGAGTTAAGCTCTGTTAAAGACTGACTAAATTGTTTCTCCTGAGACCATTCCTACTTAAATTCATTTCTGCCAATCATAATGTCCTACTTACTTGGGCTCGCTCAGGTATTATCTCTGTCTCAGTAACATAATCTTCTACCCTCTCTACCCGTGCTGCCATCTTATTTTTATCCTAATGGATCACACTTCCCTCTCTATCTGACTCAACATCATATTGTTTAACTCCTTTCCTGAGGCCACCTCTCTCACTTCTCTCTTTCTGTTTTGTGGTGTTGATTTTTTTTCTGTTTTTGAATCTAGCCTTTCTACCATTTGCTCCATTAGCTAGTGGGAGGCAATACATTATATTAAAAAGAGCCTGAGCTTTGAAGAAGGACAGACAAGTTCAAAGTCTAGCTCCACTAATTAATTGTTATATGACCTGGGGCAAGTGGTCAATAATTCCAAATGCCCAGAGAGGTCAAATAAGCTGAGGATATTGAGCCTCAGAAAAATGTCCATCCATTGTTTTCATTCAGTCTTGATTAACTGAATGCATTTTATAGTAATAGCACTTATGATCTGTCAGATGCTATTATTAATACGTTATATATAATAGCTCATAGATTCCTCATGAGATTCTTATGAAACTAAATAATATAACAACAATCACCCTCATCCTCATCTTCATCTCCACTTTACAAAGAACAAACAGCTAGTGAATGGCAGAAACCTGATTTAAACCCCAGCGTCTCACCCCATACCCGTGCACCATGGTGTCTCTTCTCAATTATATTTTTTAGTTTTCTCATCTGTAAAATGAGACCAATAATATACACTTCATGGAATTGTCATGAGAAGTAGATAAAGTAATGCATATAAATCCCTCATGCTCAGCCTGCCATTTAGTAGATGATAAACGAGTGTCAGTTCTGTCTCCCTCCTTTATTAAAAAAAAAATGCATTCTGTGATTTTCCATTTTCTTCATTTTGATAGCATGACGTCCCCTTGACTATGTTCTACCTTTTCTTCATTTCATGTAGATATCAATATCAAAAACACATCATGATTTACCTCTTATACATATTCTCTCTTCTATGTAGAAGTCCCCTAACCACCATTCCATTGCCTTTATGTAACAAAAAACATGTGTGTAGCTCATAACAGCAAGCAGTAGTCAAGTTTTATGCTGAGAAACATCAGTGCCCTGCCCTACCCTGACCCATAGTCAAGTCCTGCCTCTAAGAGGCAACCACTTTCAACTCTTAGTTGCTTTCATAGAATTAAACAATATGCATATGCTCTATATCTTGACTTTTCAACTTTATTGAAAAATAACATTTTTACTGACATCCTACCATGGAATATGGGTATTCAATAGCCAAAAAATCAGCCCTCAACACACAGCACTCCCACATATCCTTGTATTTTAATTATATCACAGTTTTTAAGTAGTGTTTGATCATTATGTCATCATAAACACTGAGTTAAGTCTATGTATGTATGTGTATATACATCTATCTGTCCATCTATCTATCTATCTATCTAATTTTATAGCTTAATCAAGTAGTATACTATAATCATATTTAGTTTCTCATTCACCTTTTGTTCCCCTGGAATCAATACCTGCTTCATTAAAAATCTTTAGCTTTCTAAGTACTTGTCACTAAATAATCCCCAACCCTCCAAAGGAAGGAAGTGCCTGTTCTCAGGCACTGCCCCTAATCTTTGTCCAGGCTGAGGGCCAGAATACAAATGGAAGCCTAGTTCCATATGTTTACATATGTTTATGTAGTTAAACATTAGCTAATAAACTATTAATAATCGATGTTATGACTTCCTAGCTTGAAAAAACGTGTTTTATTTTCTACCCAAGAGCAGTGGTAGTGGCTATGCCCAGGTTTACAGGAGAAGAGGAGAAAGGATTTCTTTTTTAGCTTTCCAGTTTGCTTGAGCTGGCTTTCTACATGTTTTCTTCCAATAGCTTGGGAAAACTACAGAGTAAGTTCTCAATTTCCTTCCCTTTTGGAGCATGGCTCCTTGCCCACTCTTCACCCTTGGGCACGGCCACCACCCAGGACACCTTGTGACTCACAGACGCACAGTGGCCATAAAGATTCTCCTTATCCCACCCAGTCCATGTCTGGCTGCATCTACTTACAAGGTGTCCAGTTCCCCCCTCCCCCTGCTCAGACCCCACACGCCCAACACCATCACCCTTTTAAGTTCCTCAAACAAATCTGATTCTGAATGACCAGGTTTCAATTTAGAGTCCTCAGAGCTTTGAATCAAAAAGTTGAAGCACTGGGAACTAGGGTGGTGGCAGTGCCCAGTCTTCGTCCTCAGTTGGCAGCCCACCACTTTTCTTCCCACCCACAGATCTATCTGAATTATGAGAATTTGTCCAACCTCCACTCACACCTCCTCACAAGCAGCTACCCTTAGCACCCCTTGGCAAAGTTCACTCTCAGGGGGATGGGTCTGAGGCAGAGGCTCACACGTGCCCTGGAAGCAGGCTTGGGGCCCATTAAGCAAGGAATTTTAGGGTCCAGGTACCTATATGGTAGTCTATAAAGAGAAGAGGTATAGGTTCCTGGTGGGCATTTCTCACACAGTGCAGAGGGGCAAGGCAGGAGGAGGTCTGGAGCAAGAGGTCCCAGGGCAGGGACCCCTCTTAACCAGGACCTAGAGTAAACTCTCTCCCCACATGTAAACTCATCTCATATTCTCAAATTGTGTTTGTTTATGCTCCGTACACATCCTTTCCAAAGCCCTCTATCCTGATCCAACCTATACAAGTTGAACTCTATGTCTAATTTCTCCTTGCCAGAATTTTGTGAATCCTCTTCACATTCTCCAGTACTGAATCCTTTCCCTGGATCCCATATCTTCCTCTTTCTTGGTTTCTTCCTTTATTTTGATAGGGTTCATCCATAAATGATTTTCTAAGACAGGCCCATGTCATGTAAATTTTTGAGACTTTGCATATCTGAAAATGGAGTTATCCTATGCTTAGGACAGATTGATAACTTGGGTAGACATAAATTCTAGGTTAGCAATCCTTTTCCCTCCAAATTTTGAAGGCACTATTCCATTATTGTCTGGCTTCCAAACTTGCTGGTGAACAGTCCTGTGCCATTTTAATACCTTTCATTTTGTATTTAACACCCCTACCCCACACCCAAACCTTTTGGGACTTTCTTTTCATCCTCAGCATTCTGAAAATTGATTGTACTGGATATTCAGTCCTGGCAAGACTCCTTTTATTATTTCTTACTAATTTCTTTCCCTCTGATTTCTCTATTCTGCCTCCTTTGGAACTGCTACTACTCTGCTAGAACTCCTGAACTGATCCTCTCATTTTCTTCCTTTTCTCTCCTACTGTCCATGTCTTTGTCTTCCCCCACCCCCACTCCCGCCCCCGGGAAATTCCATTCAAATAGGTCTTCCAACATTTTTTCTGAATTCTTTAATTGTAGTTTTGATATTTTTAATAAACAAGAGCTCTTACTTTATCCAACCTCTCATTTTTGTTTCATGGATACAGTATTTTTGAAGGGTCTCTGGAGATTTTAAGTATATTTTCCTTTGAACATATTTCTGCTTCCTACATTGTCTTTGCTTCCTCTGACTTTTCATTTATCTTTCATTAGCTGTCCTTTTCTTCATGAAGGCTTTTGAAAAATATCTGATAATCCTTGTGAAGTAGATGGGCAAGGACCCCTTGTGTATCATAGGAATGCCTTTATATATTATGTCTTCTCCTGGGCCAGACAGTTTCTCTATTAAAGTCTCCTCTCATGACTTTCCTAGATGATAATCCACTGGCAGGCAGCGTTAGGTTGCTGAGTGGGATTCTGTATATAGACTTGGCTTAACCCCTGGCTCTCGACTCACTGCCTCATCCCTCCCTTCTCTGTGCCACATATCCCAAAGTCTGGAGCTTCTCTTGTCCAATGTATCCATAGAATAAACCTCTGGTTTCTTGTCAGGGTGGAAAGGTAATAGGGACTTGAATGCACTGGTCTGGGAGGGCATGAGGAATCCTTTAGTTGAGTGGTTCTCAACTGGGGGTGATTTCACCCCCTAGGGAACATTTGGCAGTTTCTGGAGATGTTTCTGGTCATCACAAGTGGCAAGGAGAACTATTGGCATCTAGTGGGCAGAGGCCAGGGATTCTGTTAATCATCCTATAATGCACAGGACAGTCCCCTGCAACAAAGAGTTATCCAGTCCAAAATGTCGATAGGTCCAAGCTTGAGAAACTGTGCTTTAGAAAGCATTTAAAGCAGTCATTTTATTTTCAATCTTTCTGCTGCCTTCAGAGGAATCTGGCATCTTTAATTACTGAGTTTTTCCAAGGCTCTAAATTATGAATCTATTGGCTTTGCGCTGGTATCTCCCTGTGCAGGCCCTTATGTTCCAATTATCCCTCACCCATTAGTTTCCCACCTTCAAAATGCTTTTTAGCATCTCAAGTCCACTGTTGTCTCCTGTTCCATTCAGTTTGTCCTTGTAGACTTAAACCTGTTTAATTCTTTTACTACCATTTTAGTTGAGTTTTGAGAGCGAGCCAAAATAAATGCGTGTGTTCAATCTGTCATGTTTAACAAGGGGTCTGCAGCCTTCCTAAGACTCTCATAGAACTATCTCCTTACTTTCTTTGTACAGTCCAGTGTTGTGAAGCATAGGTTCTTCCTGTGTTTATTATATAATGATTCTGGGGAGCGCAGCGCCAAACGAATTGCCATATAAAGAGGAGGGAGCATGAATGTTTTGTTCTTCTGTGGCGTGTGTGTGGCATTATCAGTCATCAATGGGCACAAAAGTTGAGGCTGCTCAGACCCAGCTGCAAGGGCCCTTTGTGAGCATCCATCTTCAATCATATCATTTCACCATACCAGCCATATCCATTTATGTTTTGTACAAAAAATAGTACCCGTTAAATAGATAGACACTTTTAATAATTAAATTCCATTTATTTTTAAACTCTGGATTATTATAATAAATGACAAGCAGCATCACTTGTCATAATTAGAAGGTAACCTCCAAAACAAACACTATGGGGGTAGTTTTTTAATTCTAGCAAAATACTATTGCCTCCCAAAAGCTCCCAGCCTGAAGTTTGCTCTGTTAAAAAAAAGGAAAACCAGCAAGCGGTTAGAGTGGTGTCAAAACTTGCCAACACTAACCCAAGGCTTTCTCTATGATATAATACAAGAAAAATACTGACAGTAAATTGAAAAAGAGAATAACATTCCCATTATGTGATTCAGTGTTTTCAAGGGCTCACAAACCCCTGATCAACCACGTTAGGCTTAAGCCCCTTGGGAATCTCTGGCCTAGTCCAAACTTTCTATTTATTCCTCAGATGATTAGTCAGAGAATGAGGTGGGAAGTGCCCTTTACATTGTCCCCAGCTAACAGCAATGCTGGTTTCCAGTTCTAGGTCTTCGGACCGCAAGGTCAGTTTGTTGTCTCCCATACACCCCCAATTTCCTGCAGAGGCACAAACATTAATGAGGAAGCATCCAAAGAACTGAGTGACAAGATGCAAAATCAGAAAAAGTAAGACCTGGTTCTCTTCCCCTCTTTCTGTCAAATAAGCAGTAACATCTGAGGCTTATTAAATTTATGTGACTGTGTCATTGTAGCTTTCCTTTTCTCCCTGCTTCCTTTGGATCATTTTTCTGTTAAGGATTGTTTTTCTTTTGAAAATATGTTTTAGCTCCTCTTTCACAACATTATCCACACTCTACAGAAAGGAAGCTTATTAAAAGTTAAAAAGGAGTGCAGAAATAGCACTTACATTGCAGCTGAACAAAAGAATGCATATGGTGGAATAACTGAGAATTCTCTTTATTAATCAAATGACAGTATAACAGGTTCCGTTTACATATACATTTTTAACCATGCAAATTTAGAAATAGATATTGAGTAGTCATGATCCTGAAAATATAAATCATATTTTGATTTAGAATTTCAAGAAAAATAAAGAGAGAAAAAGCATGTATCTGGCATAAGGCATTAAGCACATCATATCTACGAGAGAGATTCTTAACAAAGAAACAAAACCAAGAAAACAAAAGTAATTCTCCCAAACTCCTGGACTCTTATTTTTCAGTCTTTATTCCTAGATGCATTCCAAAGCCTATTTTCATTTCTACCATTAGGCTAATTTTTGCTAATTAGAATGCCTCATCATAATAGGGGAAGCTGGGAAGCATAACAATAAATTATTGAACACTTTTTTTGCATAATGTAAGTTTTTTTTAATAAGGTGGGGTTCATCTAAATATGTTACTCACTGAGTGCTTTGTGTGTCTTATTTATTTTTTTATTTTGTGATAATATATATAAAACATAAGGTTTGCCATTGTAACCATTTTAAATGTACCATCCAGTAGTATTAATTACATTTGCAATTGTTTGCCACCATCACCACCATCTATTATCAAAACTTTTTCATCACCCCAAATGGAAACCCTGTCCCCAAAAGGCAACAACTTCCTATTCTCCCCTCGTGTTGGCCCCTGGGACATTGAGAAGAAGATAAAGGAAACTTTCTCTCAGTCCTAGCTTCAAAATATATCCCGCATCTTTCTTTCTTTTTTGCACTTGAAACTGGACTCTCAGTCCCAACCATTGCCCCCCGTCCAACCCACTATCCACACAGTAGCCAGAGTCATTTTCTTTAAACGTCAATTAGTGCTTCAACTGATGTGCTACTTCAGATGGTAGATTGAGTGTACCTGTTAAACTGCCTGCTATCCCCCTCCCTAAATCCCACTGGGATTAGGAAACATGGAACAAAACATTTTTTCCCCAAGTATTGAGGATAGGAAGAGGGGAGGTATAGCCATAGCCAGAAATTTTTATAAATTTCTGGAGAGGTGAAGGGTATGGAATCATGTTAACTGATAAACCAGGAAGAAGGGAGACTCAAGTCAGAATATCTGCCATGAAGGTAAAGGCTGTTCTTTGTGCAAAGCCCCAGAGTAGTTCTGAGACAGGAGGTGACAGGTCGATCTTCTCTTCCTGCACAGAAGCCCAGAAGGAAAGCTCTTCCTGGTAATCCTGAGTATAGTGTTCTCTAGGATCAAATATTCACCATGGTCCTTTGTTTATCAACATGAAATCATGACCAAGGGTCACCGGAGAGTTGAGGCAAACCAGCATCAGAAATGTGAACCTTCAGAACAAATAACCTAGATAGAAAAGATAGAATACAGGAAGCAACAAACTTTAAAAAAAAAATTCTCATTAGTATCCTCAGAGAAACTTAATATATTTCACCTATTAAACAAGAACAGGCCGCTATGAAAAAGGATCAAAGAACAAGAAAGGATTCATGGAAAGGGAAAAATATATCTGTATACCAACTAATTAATTAAAAGAGTTACCAGAGAACACTAAGAAATTTCCCTAAACATGGAACAAATAAAGAGTTGGGGAAAAAAGTAAGAGATACAGAAAATCAGTTAAGGGCCAAGATTCATCAAAAGAAAGAACAAAGAATTGGAGGAAGGATGATAAAAAAAAATAATAGAAAAATATTTTCCAGTGCTGGAAAGATATGAGACTTCAAATGAAAGGGCTTATTGAGTGTCAAAGAGAAAGAATGAAAGAACCCACTCTTAAACTCATCCTTGTGCAATTTTAGAACATTAAGAATAAAAAGATCTTTAAAAAGACCCTCTATTCTTTCAAGTAGAAATATAAATATGTAGTACAGAGAGAGAAAGAGAATCCTAAATACTTTCAAGCGGAAATACAAATATACTCATACATATGTCTGTGGGTGGGCGTGTTTGTGTTACAAGAGAACATGAATCAGATTAGCATCAGACATCAGCAAAAATGAGTGCTAAGCACAATGGGGTCATGTTTTTAAAATTGTGACTTCCGTTCTTTACACATTGTGCTGGTTTGAAATGCTGTATGGACCCTAGAAAAGCCATGTTTTAATCCGAATCCCATTTTGTAAAGGCAGCTGCTGCTTCTAATCCCTATTCAGCATTGTATGTTTGAAACTGTAATTAGATCATCTCCTTGGAGATGTGATTTAAACAAGATGTGTGTTAAACTGGATTAGGTGGAGGCATGTCTCCACCCATTTGGGTGGGTCTTGCTTAGTTTCTGGAGTCCTATAAAAGAAGAAATATTTTGGAGAATGAAAGAGATTCAGAGAGAGCAGAGCGGAATGACATAGCCATGAGAAGCAGGGTCCACCAGCCAGCAGCCTTTGGAGATGAAGAAGGAAAATGCTTCCCGGGGAACTTCATGAAACCGGAATCCAGGAGAGAAAGCTTGCAGATGATGCCATGTTCACCATCCAACTGAGAGAGAAGCCCTGAACTTCACTGGCCTTCTTGAACTGTGGTATCTTTTCCTGGATGCCTTAGATTGGACATTTCTATAGACTTGTTTTAATTGGGACATTTTCTCAGCCTTAGAACTGTAAACTAGCAACTTATTAAATTCCCCTTTTTAAAAGTCATTCTGTTTCTGGTATATTGCATTCTGGCAGCTAGCAAGCTAGAACTCATATCTTGTTTCATCTGACTCTTACAGTAATCCTGTGAGAAAATGCATTGGATATGAAAAGTTATCTCCCACAAGGCAGCTGATTTCTAATCACAACAGCTATAGAAAATGCACCAAAAGGCCCCTACTGTTCCTGGCATATATACAATTAAAAGATTTTTTTAAATGTCAGAGCTGATTCAAAAAAAAAATAGTTAAACATTTTCGTTGCTATTGAAATGAAAATTGGTTAAACAGAAGAGAATTCAAAGTGAAAAATAGAGACTGAGTTTGAAGCCAGTATATATTATGTGGAGGTTGCTGGGCCTTTTGTACAGGTAGGTTAATTGAGACTAAAGTTGTTCCATGCTATGAAGGGGACCAAAGCCAAGCTCACTTCTTAAAGCCTGGGGCTGATGCAAATTTGCTCCATTCTAATGAAAGGAGCCTGAAAACATGTTGTGGCTGAGGACCTGGGGCTTTTGCCTCTAATAAACTACAGTCAGCTAAGGCAGGAGGACAGGGACATTATTCACAAACAGGACCGGACCTAGACCCCTCCTGGGATCCATGATTGCATCTGTAATGATCCCAACAGTATCTTGGGAAAGGAACCCTAAAATGTGTGATAAGACCTAGGTTTAAACTAGAAAACCAGGAATCTGGGAAGAAGCCACTGGCAAATACTAGTAGGAAGGGATGTACACACAGGGAGAAAGAGTTAGGAGAAAAGTCCCCATTCAAACTGAGTCTGCAATCTTAAAAAATGAGTCAATAAAATCAACAATCAGCATCAAAATATTCATTCATTCTGGATGAAGCTAATCATCTTTGCCAAGAGTTTAAAATAAGAATGTGTAGAATGCCTAGAGATAAAGCAAAAGTGAAACAAATTATAAATGTGATACCTTGGAAATAAAACAATTACAAAACAAAATGTCAATAATGAGATTAATTTTATAATGGGCACAATAAAGGGAATAATTAATAATTAACACAAGAGGAAAATGAAAGAGTACTGTGATGAAAAGATACCCATCCTCACTAGTTATCAGGGACTTGCAAATCAAAATTATGGAATACCATTTCACATCCATTCAAGTGGCAAACTATTAAAATCTTAAAATATGAAATGTAAGAGAGGATGCGAATGAATGGGAGATTTCGTATGCTACTGAAAAGTATAAATTGGTGCATTATTAAATATTTGGCAAAATCTAGTAAATATGAAGCTGCATATACCTTAAAAACTAGCAATTCCACTACTTGGTACCCTAAAGGGAATTTCATATATGTGCACAAGGAGATATTTATAAGAAGGTCTACTGTTTGTAATAACTACAAATTGAAAACAACTGTAATATAAACATAAGGGATAAATTTAGATGTAGCCATACCATTAAATACTTTACTTAAAATGAATAAACTGCAATTATCAATGTATCTCAAAAACTCTATGAAAATATGCAGTATGATACTGTTTATATGAATTTGGAAAATGTGCAAGATGATTCTATATATTATTTTAGACATGTATGTGTAGTAAAGCTATAAAATTATGCAAGGGAGTGAAAAACCACCAAATTCAGAATGGCAGTTACCTCTGGAGAAGAAGGGAGGAAATGGGACTAGAAAGAGTTACACAGGGAACTTTAATATCATTATATTTTTAAAAAGATATTAGGCATATGTCAAATATAGATAAAAGTAGAGAGAATAGTAAAATGTACCCCTTCATGTATCTACCACCCAGCTTCAATAATTATTAAGCACATTGCTAATCTAATTTCACCTATTTTCCTTCTACACACATTCACTTATTTTTCAGGAATATTTTCAAGAAAATATAAGATATCATGCTATTTCACCCATAAATACTTCAGTAAGCATCTCTATCCTATGAGGATATTTAAAAATATATAATCACTATGCCATTATCGTATTTAGCAAAATTATCATTATTCCTGTTGTAGGCTGAATAATGGTCCCCGAAAATGGCCAGGTTCTAATCCCTGGAACCTGTGATAAGTTTCCTTGCATGGCAGGTGTGACTGAGCTAAGGCTCTTGAGATGAGGAGAGCAGCCTGAATTACCCAAGTGGTTCCAATGGAATCACAAGAGTCCTTATTAAAGGGGAACAGGCGTGATGGAGAAAGCAGAGAGGGATTTGAAGTTGCTACACTACTGGCCTCGAAGATGGAGGAAGAGGCTGTGAGCCATGGAATGCAGATGACCTTTCAGAAGCCAAAAAAGGCAAGGAAGCAGATTTTCCCCTAGTGCCTCCAGAAGAAATGCAGCCTTGCTGACACCTTGATCTTAGCTCGGTAAAGCCAATTTGGACTTTTGACTTCCAGAACTGAACTGTAAGATAATAAATTTGCATTGTTTGAAGCCACTACATGTATGATAACTTATTATAGCAGCAATAGGAAGTGAATACAATTCCTTGATGTTATCTAACACATCATCAAACTGTAAATTTGCTCAACTGTCTCAGAAAAATCTCTTTATACTATTTGTCCCTAGTATTTCAATAGGAGAACTAAATTAGATGTGAGAGCCCAGGGTTTCTTATTATAAGCCCTTGGGCAATTTATTTACCCTCAGTGTTGTTTCTGTTCTTTAACCTGTCTAATGGGGAGCTTTTCTCAGAATCTCTATCACAGGGATGTTCATAGCCTAATAAATTAGCAAATGCAAATATACTTTGAAAAGAGCTTGAAGAACTATACAAACATGAGACAGTTGTCTTAATTCTTATCAGCCAGCTAATATTTTTACTGAGCAACTTTATACGAAGGGTGCTGTCAAGCAGAGGTGGGGCACCCAGTCTGAAAGGACTTGGTTTCTGACCACAGGAGCCTTACTATCTAATTGTCAACATCAGCCGGATGTCAGAGGGGCTATACAAAATGGGGAGAACACCGAGATGTGAGCATTAAATAGACGTGGGTCCAAATTAAATTAGCTTCCTGCTTGGCCACTTTCAAGCCAGACCTGCGGAGACATTTACTTAGGCTCCAAGAGTGCTCGTGTCCTTTGCAGGGTTAATGGAAGGATTACAGTTAAACCCTGTGAAGTACTGAGCACCGAAAATGTGCTCCAGGTGAGTTTTAGCAGTGAGATGAGCGTTAATTTATCTGGATCCATGACTCAGCAGCATGAAACGATCTCAAAGGTATATAGAGGCTCAGGGTATTACTAGTTCAGAGAGGGAGAAGCCACTCTCAGGAAGAAGAGGCCAACAAAGTCAGTGGCTTGAAGAAGACAGCAGGATTTGACCTAGGCCCTGACGAATGTAGACTGAGAGAAAGCAGGGAGGTAAGTCATTTCAGGCAGGAGAGGTAGTGGGGAGGCAGCCTCACATTAGCAGGGAAGGATGGCAATAACAGAAGAAAGGATTAGGACAGAGGCTGGGAACCAGATCACAGGAAGCTCTTTATTATTAGCCATTCCTTTATTCATTGAATGCAGTTAGCACCTACTATGGGCCATTACGATTCCCTTCCCTTCCCTCTGCCACTTCTTCTGTAAAGACAGCTTAACTCTGGTTCATCTTTCTCTTGGGAATTCTGCAATTCAAAATAAATCAGTAGAAATGAATTTCATAAATCCTACACGATGGCATCATGACAGAGAGCAGAGCATATTGAAGTTGCTGCCAGGAGCCATTTCACAATTCCCGCTCTAAACCTTTCATTAATCCCCACCACTTCCATTTAATTTGGAGGCCTGTACAGAATGTCCCATGCAGAATTGTCTGCCGCTTTATTCACCTTCATCTCAGAGTCTGACCCTTACATCAGCATATATTACTGGGTCCCATGCCCCTCATGGTTTCTATTTGAGGAATCCAGCTCTTAGCAAAGCCATTCCTGACTCATATACCAAAGATGAGTTGGGTGGGAAGACATACCAAGCGGGGATTGTTTCGTCATTAAGCATTTGTTTCCTTCCCCCTTGGTGGCTATAGGTTCGGAGATTGGATAGGGGCTGGTGTTCTCACTCAGGATTGAGAAGAAACGGAAATTCCCTGTGTATTCCCAACAGAAAGACATTGAATACAGGGAGGGAACTGGCTTATAAGATCACTGGGAGGCCTGGAGGAGTGATATCTACACTAGGGCGCTCAGAATGAGCCCTAGAGCACTGAAGAACAGACCTGGCGGGGCAGCCCTCTTTTTGCCACTATCAGGAAGCTGCCCCAGGGTCAGGGGCACCCCACAGCTAGTGAGACCCAGAGGCTGGAAGTAGCTGCCGCCACCACTGCCATTTGAAGCCCCCCCAAGCAGAGGAATAACTACATATCCCTTCAACCTTGTTTGCCAGCTGAAGGCAGCCAAACTGCCTCCCTTCTGCCTTCCGAATCTCTCACAAGTGTAACTAATGGCTAGAACTAATTCTCAGGCAGAATGCTAGCTGCCCAGGACCTGGGAATTGTAGTTTAACTTTCCAACCTCTGCAGTGCAGAAAGGCATGTCCAAAGATAGTGGGAATGGATGCGAAGGGCCAGTCCCTTTTATCCAGCACAAGTGGGGATCCCAGAAATGTCCTCAGTCAGAGAGATCCTATCAGTGGAGCTGGCCAAGGGGACACAGGTAAAATGGCCTGGACTTCAGATTCTGTAGCTGACCCTCAGACCTGCCTCCTCACTGACATGTGATACCAGGCAGCATAAGACATTCTCTGAGCTTCCTTTGCCTCATCTGGAAAATGAATTTAAAAAAAAAAGAAAATCAGCTCCTCACTGGTTTGGACTCTCAATGAACTTCAGTTCCTTTCCTCTTTTCTAATAGATACTAAGCTCCCCCAGAGGAAATGAGAAGTGACCTGGTCATTATGGAAAAAAAGCTGGTTTGAGGATCTTGGCTGCTGTGGGAAGAGAATGCCAGAAGGTAACTGAGAGAAGATTTAACAGTGTGTTCAAAAAGTGCATGAAAAAAGTAGTCAATATGCTCAGTTTAGTTTAAAAACAAATCTCTAGTTGATATGAGTGGTTCATGGAGATAAAACCAACAGGTGGAAGGTGTATTCCACTGTTCAAGAGAAAAGGGCAGCCAGGTATGGACACAGCTCCTTGACCTTTGCCCTTTATCACTTCCACTTAAACATACCAAATGCAATGCCCACAAAAGAAAAAAAAATCCAAGATGAACAAAAACCAAAATTTTAAATAGAGACCAGATTAGCGTGTAAGGCAAAAAGGGAAAATCAGTCATAGTGACCCTTTGTTTAACTTTGACATTTTCTTCATCCTGGATTTTTTGTTAGTTTTTGTTTTGAAAATATTAATGGTTATCTTGATTACTGAGCTTTGTTTGCCACCCCTAAATGTGCCCCTACTATTACCTCACATTACAACATATTGTGCTGCAGAGCCCACTTGGTCCATGCCCAACTTCTGCCTCTTCTATAATGATCCCAATTTACCTGTCTGGTACCTCATTTTTCTAGGTCCTGCCTAGAAAATACTAAGTAACTAAGTACTAGGTACTTAGTATTAATGACTTACAAATGGGTCATTCTCTCCTCAGATATCAGCAATTGTGCAAAAGCATCCTAAAAACACAATTATCTTAAGCCATAAGAATGAATCTCTCATAATGGAATTTTAATCTTCCTTTTATTCACAAATATTTATTAAATGCCTGGTGGGTACGTGTCTTGTGTTGGCACTGGGAACACATAAATGAAAAGAAACTGCCTATCCTGCAGTTTGGCTCCTTAAGGAAGTTAGATAATTCAATCCAGCAAGAATGACGCCGTAAGGGGGCCATGTATCACAGGAGGATAGGAAGAGAGCTCTTAGGTTTTGTCTTTGGGATTGAGGAAGACCTCAGAGGAGGAGATTCTTGAAACCTCAAAATGTTCTTTTATTCTGATGCTAAATCATAAATGCTCACCATAGAAAAATGGGAAAAGAAGAAAATTTATTATTTAATCTCATATCCCAAGGATGACTATTATTAACATTTAGGCTTATCTCTTTCACATTTATATCCAGGTATATAGCTCTATTTTATCTATTGTGGCTATACAATGTACAGTCACAAATGAGGTATATGCAAAATATGGAACTTTTTTTTTCTGGAAAAAAAGGCACTTTTTAAAGTTTGGATGATTGTCTTTATCTTTCTCTAGAACCTCCATTCCCAGTGATGGAGTTATTTTTAAAAAAAGGAAAAAAAGGGAAAATTTAGCATTTCCACTAAAGTAACTCAGTCTTCTGGCTTAAAATAGTTTCTCTTTGGTAAATGTTCAATCAAATCAAAGTTCAAACTCCCTGTCTGTGCTTTTCTCGCCTTTCAAGTGGACTATCTTTTTCCCTCCTGTCATGGACTCAGATGTAGGACTTAGCTACCTCTCCTCCCAGAGCCAGGGGTTGGGACCTCTGGTCTGTGCTCTGGATTCTCCCTGGCCTCCCATGAGAAGTCATTTGTCCTGCTTATGCTAGGGGATCATGCACTGGTGTCCATTGAGCTGTATCTTTCTGGTCTCTTGATAGCGTCAATGCATGATCTCAGTTGATCACTTCCCCACATTCTGACTTTAAGTCTATTCTGGCTTACTGGTCTCCTCAGCTCTTCCATGTCCCCTGATCTTGTGTATAGAGCAACTTCTCTAACTGACACTACCTAAGTTTATGGCATGAGATGAATTTGGGGAGATCGGTAAGGGCCTCACATGATAGGGAAAGAATTTGGATTTTACTCTAGATGTCAGGGGATGATGTTTAAGCAGATTGACGATGCAGTTCTCCAAACTAAAAGGTGGTGGCAGTAGAGATTAGAGATAAAAGTTGGAGCTTGAACCTACAGGACTTGCTAATGGGTTGGATATGGGAGGCAAGGAAACAGAGGAATCAAAGTGATCTTCAGGAGTCCAAAAGGTATTCTGGTACCACTACTGAAATGGAGTAATCAGGAACAGATTTTAGGTGAGGGATGGAATCAAGAGTTCTATTTCAGAAATCTTAAGTTTCAGATCTTCTTGAGATGTTCTTGAAGGCCCCAAGAGAAGACATGAAGTGGACAGTTGGATGAACGAGTTCAGAAAAGAGGTGTGGGAGTCATCAGCATATAGCAGACATTTAAATCCCATTGGAATGAGTGCAATTTGATGGCAAGAAACTGTAATTAAAAAGGGAAGAGTATCCAGTAGAGGGGCCCCAACATTTAGAACTTGAGGAGAGGAGGCAGGAACAGTGAGCAAGGAGCACTCAGGGTAGAGCAGGTTCAAGGAAGATTCAAGGAAGAGGAAAAGGTGACCTGCCTGAGAGACCAACTCAGGCAAGGCCATTCTGCTCCTCTACTTCTCTGGCAGAATCAGCCTCCCTTTCTCTTCCTTGACATATGAAGGACATTTTATTTACAATGTCCTTTTACCTTCATTATCTCCTTTACAATTCTAAAATCCACCCTGTGAGGTAGGCAGGAGAGGAATTGTCATCCCCATTTTACTGATGAGGATGCCAAGTAGCCTCAAAGGCAGAATGTGGCTCAAAGTCACAGAGGACCTGATTGGATAAGTTCAGTCCCAAACATGGGTTCTCTGACCAGCTTCCTCCCTAGTAGAGAAACAGCCCTGTCCCCACCCTGTCCCACAGTGTGGTGAGTAGAGGGGACCCTGCTCAGTTGCTGGACCTGGGCCACTGTCATGATAGAGAGCTTTGCAAATGCTGTTAAGTGGAAGGCCCTGTGCCAACATGCCCTGGTACCACATTTGGTTCCTTGAGATAATGGAATGTGTGGGCATAAGTGCAAGCTGTTCACATCCTGCTCCAGCCATTACTGGGGACCCTGCCAGTGCCTCTGATGTTCACGATCATCCTATGGGTGATGCCAGGTCCCAGGCTCACATTGTGCAGATGGTCCACAGATCAGGCTGGGGTGAGAGCCAGGTTCAAGCCCCTCATTTCAGCAGCGCTGTTCAACTGGTAGCAGGAAAAGGGATTTTCAGAGTTGTCCACAAACTATAGCATCCTTTAAATAGGAGGCAGCACATGGGGACAGAGTCCCATCAGGGACTATGAAAATGCCAGCATGTGGTGGTGAATGGACCACATGTCTGGAAATTCATTTAGGGTGACAGGAGCAAAATACTGAGAAGAAGCTGGTCCCAGCCAAAGACACTGAATCAAAGAGGAGCAAAATGAAATCACTTAAGGAAGATGTCAAAGGGTTGCCTTGTACAGGGCCCTGCCCTATGACATCCAGGGAATCAATCACAAATAGAGCTCTATTATTTAATTGGGTAAGGATGAGTCTTTAGAAAGAAAGATGTCATATAAATGTGTTTCTGATTCAAGATAAAGAATAAGTGCCAAAAGGTCCAGTGACCATAACATTAAATATGAATTATCAAGAACAAAAATGTCAGAGGCTGGCAGTGAATTAGAAGCAGTCATTGGGACTAGAACTCAAAGGGATCTGCATCTTCCTTAGAAAGCATCTATCATGCCAGAGTCAAAAGTGGACCATATTTAAAATAAAAACACCAGATTTTTGCATCTTATTTCTCTCACCCGTTTCCTCTTCTTCCTTCTTTTCTTTCCTTCTTATCCTCTTCTTTCTTTCTCCTGTGCTTTCTCTTTCCTTTCTTCTTTCTTATTTTCTTCTTCTCTCTCTTTACCTTTGCTTCTCTCCTCTTTCAGCCTCTCTCTTTCACTTTATTCTTTTTTCTACTTCCCCCTTTTCGACTTTTACCAATAAGATTTTTATGCTCCCAAATGCCTTTGGCTGTGTAATCTGAGTCGATACAGAAAATTTACACTTTTTTCTAAAAATGAAAAGACTGTACAGGAGGCTTCTTGGTGACAAAAAGAACATGCAGGTTGTCATGCAGTCATTAAAAAAGATGACTCTGAAAAGTATGACATAGCATGAAAACTGTTCACCCACTACATTTAAATGAAAAAATCAGTATGCAAAATCAGTATGCAGCATGATTGCAACTGGGTTTAAAATCCAGCCAAAACCTATCCATAGGGAAAGCTGGAAGGAAATTTGCCGAGATGTTAACAGCTATTTTCTTCCAATGGGGAGACTTTGGGGGGTTGTTTTCTACTTTTCTGTACCTTCCAAGTTTTATTTAGTAAGCACATATTGTCTTTATAATGATGAAATAAGCTTTAAATGGTCTTGCCAGAAACTTGTCCAAGGAGCAGCCCACTTGCTGCCTGAGACTGCGGTCTGCGCCCAGTGGTACCTGCTGTCCAGTTAAGAGAAAGGCGGCTCCCTACAAGGCTTTATAACAGGCCCTCTCACACCGCAGGGCCCAGTGACCCCACCAGCCCTCTCAACTTTATGACAGGGAATCTCATATTTAGTGGGTCCCCTTACTAGATTCCAGGCATTGAATTAGAAGCTTTGCATACCCTGTCACTACCAACTTATGCGAGCGGAGCTATTATCATCCCTATTCTACAGATGAGGAAACAGACTCAGAAAATGTGACCTGTTCAGCATCACATGGACACTAGATGATTGAGTCAATTTTTAACTCAGTTTGGTCTGAATTCTCTATTACATCAAGCAACCTCCAGGGCAGTTCAAGGTTCTGAAGGTACCAGAGGAGGAAGAGAGTTCCTTAGAATAGTGAAAAATATAGAAAATGATGAAGTTTGGGTAGGGAAAGGAACTAGCTCAGACTATGGCACTACATGCCTCTAAGTTCTGAAAGACATTGGTCCTCTCTACTGGCTTCTGAAATATCAAAATGTTTCCATATGTAAGCAAACTATTAAAGACCCTAGGAGTTCTATATTCGATACCCACTTTCAGTGCTACAAAGAGTAGAATTTTTAAAAGTGTTTTCAGTTATTTTGGCTTATGCTTAAGACAACTTTATAGCATTTCAAAAAGGAATATTAAGCTGACACTTTCGCACATCAGCTATTCAAGTTTTCATTGGTCTGTGCAACTTTTTGTACGTATGTATGATGTTTTTACATAATTGCAATCATACTTTAATTTCCATCTCAATTTTGCCCCTAACCCTTTGTATACTCTTTTCCATTTTTTATGCTTTTTCTAAAGACCAAAAATTTATCATTTTTGATAAGTATGAAAATGTTCACAGAATAAATATGCCATAGTTATCTGAATGATTCCTCCATCACTGGGCGTTTAAGTTTTCAGTATTTTACCATGACAAATAATGCTGCTATAAATTCATTTTACATATCACTTTTTTTCATCTGAATTATTACCTTAGGACAGATTCCCAAGGGTCCGATTACTGGCATGAAATATATAAAAATAGTTATGACTATAAATATGTGTGGCTGAACTATAATCAAGAAGGATAGGCCAGTATGTAGTACCCAGACCTTAGTAGATGCTTAATAAATGTTTAATGAATATATGGATAAATGCCATCAGCAACATATGTAAATCTTCTTTTGAATGTATAAACTAAGAAAAAGAGACTTGATCTTACATTATCAAATGCATATAGTCTCATCAAGTAGGCTGACCAAGGGATTTCTAGGAAACAAATATTCTTTACTTACTTATTTTAATTTTTGAACTGCAGATTTCTAAGAAGGGAACATTCTCCAGGAGAATAATTTGGAGGCCTCTCTTTGCTAGAGAAAGGGTTGTAATGAGCACCAATGCTGTGACTCTGGGTCTACCATGGAAGCATTTGGGATTTCCAGGACTCCTCAACTCTCAGGGCTTTTCCATACCCCTTTGGCTTCTCAAATATGGAAATTCCTCATGCCCCTCAGCATCTTCTAAGTTTAAACTCCCTGTTGCACCTTTGAATTCTTCCCTTCTGATTTCAGACTTGGGTAGAGCCTTAGAGAGTAGCTTGTCTACAACAACCCAAATGAAGACACCTGAAATGAAGAAATACACCAACCAGAACTCAGAAGCTAAGCCCTCAAAACAATGTGTAAATTTGAAGGAAGTAGGAGGGAGTCTTTGGTGATGCAAACTCATATTACAATTCCATATAGGAACAGAGAGCAAATAAGAATACCAAGGAGACCTTGGCAATGGCAGAATCTCCCTGAAGGTGGCGGACGTAATCTGATACTAGCTCCTTTGATAAAAAATAAGGGAAAGTGACTACAAATGGGAGCTTGCAGGGATACCAACAGACAGCCTTGAACTTTTCAATGTGATAAGAGACCTAAAGGATCAATGGAGGCCTTTTCATCAGAGTAAAGAATTAGCTGCAGAAGCTCATGCATATTCAGCCTATGTCCTACGAAATTATTAGAACACTCGACACAATGCAAAAGAGAATTAGAGACCTAGACAAAAGAGGGAGAAGAGTTCCCACAAATGGACAAAAGGGAAACCAGGTCCAGCAGGGCCAGTGATGAGTCCAGGAAAAGGGGGAATGGAGAAGGAAAGGGAGAGTTGAAACAAAGTATCTAGGAGATATGCTGAGAGAGCATTTCTCAACAGCATTCCTTAAGACAGACCTCCAGAAAGTGAGCTGTCAGAATTTGAAACTACCAAGTCAGGCTCTTGTAAGTGATCAGATGCAAAATTAAGAACTGTGTCACCTTTCACCCATCTAAATTCGGCCCAAAGCCAGACTTGGCCGGGGTGGGGGGGCATCCACCCAGAGCTAAGTGAAATAAAACTAGCACAAGTACAGCTTCTTGCCAAGATTATTGTTCTTATAAGCTGAAAGAGAACGCTCCAAGGCCTGCCCAAAGGACATGACCAATTTATCAACAAAGTCCCATAGACAAAGAGATCAGTTAAGGAAGTAATGGAGATCTAAAACTCAGCAGAGAGTAATTAAGAGATAGTTTAACTTCTTGAAGTTATCTACTAGTAATTAATATTCATTTTATCAAAATGTGTTGTCTTGGGCAGGCTCTGGTGGCTCAGCAGGCAGGGTTCTCGCCTGCCATGCCAGAGACCTGGGTTCAATTCCCGGTACCTGCCCATGCAAACAAAAAAAAAAAGAAAAGAAAAGTGCTGTCTCACTTGTGATGTTCTCTAGCCTAAGCAGTTCTTGTGTTCACAGCTGTAGTTAACACTGACTTGGTGACCTTTCTTTTCCCACTTGTAAGGTCAAAAGTTTGAACATCATAAGGTGAATTTATTTAAAATGATACGTTCTTGCAGCTCTATAATCAGTACTTAACGCAGTGCTCTATAAATTTTGTGTACATTATAATCACTGGTAATAAGAAAACCTTTGTCAAAGGTAGAAAAACAATTGCTTTCAATGGGGCTATATCATCGTGTTGGCTGAACTTAGATTTTTTTTAAGTAGTACTTAATTCATCAAAGTTATACATGCATATAGTTTTTTTTTGTTTTTTTTTTAATTTGCATATGGGCAGGAGGCACCAGGGATCGAACTCCAGACCTCCAGCACGGCAGGTCGGAGCTCTGCCTGCTGAGCCACGGCAGCCGCCCTGCATATAGTTTTAAAACGCAAATGGTTCTAAAGGTTTATAACAAAATGCAGTGATTCCCTGCCCCACCAGTCCCCCTCCTTCCATTCTCACTCTTTAGAAGCAACTATTTTAATACTTTTAGTTTTTACCTTCTGGCATTTAAGCATATACATTTCTAAATAATATGCATGTCTTGCTGTCTTTGGATTAATGAATTTTTAATATTATCTTCTGACTTTCTATTATGGAATATGAAGATTTAGCTCTGCCTCCTCTCTGTCTTTCCTTCCCCAACGTATTTGGGTAAATCAGTGTTCAGCTACTATCATAGTATTCCTATGCGAATATTATTCCCAGCTTTGCACTATAGAGTAATTTTTTCTTATCTTTTGTCTTTTCTGAAGTGAAATGGGTTGGCTTGTTTCTTGTTGTTATTATTGTTACATTGCTTCATTCCTTCTGTATATGCTGCTAATTCTTCCCACATTGTCCAGCAGCTTTTCAATGCATTTTTCCGCAGTCACCCAAATCAAGTAATATCTTTTTCTTTTTCCATGTATTTATCTGTCTGAGATGCCTCCATCCTCCTGCTATTTCAGCTAAGTGATGTTCTAGGCCAGTGGAGCAGTGGCATGTTAGGAATTTCCATTGATTTTCTCTTGGATAGGATTGCCTGTTTCCTGGCTCTCACATCTTGCTATCTTTGTTTGCTCCTTTGGTTTGGATCATATCATCTGGTAGTTTCATCTAGTTCAGCAAACAAGAGGGAACACAGCAGAGTACATGGTGAGACAGCCCTCAGTATGCATGGCTCTTGGGTTCCCTGTTCCAGTCTAGACTGATTGTTCTCTGGTGCACGGTTTTCATCCTGAAAGTTTTCCATCACCACCGTCCTAGAGATTCTTTCCCTGAGGTGAATCTCTTGTTGATTGTTAGTTGTTATCTTTCTCTTTCTAAGTTTTGATCTTCATTTTAGTGGAGGACTTTCTTTAGTACCTCCTAAGAAATGATGTGAGAGGCAAAGTTTACCCTTATCCTTGATTGATAGTTTCTCTGACTTTAGACATGTATAGTGAAAATGATTTTCCATCTATTTTGAAGCCATTGTTCCATGGCCTGCTAGTTTCCTGTAATACTGTTTAGAAACCACAAGTCATTCTTTTCATGTACTTGTTCACTCTCACAGGAAGCTTGTAGGATCTTTTCTTTGAGCCAAGCATTCTGAAATTTCAAAGTTTTATTCAATGATGAGAGTCTGCTTTCTCCTACTGCGTCCTCTGTAGGTTCTTTCAATCTGGAAACGTATGTCCTTCTTGAACCACTGTTGATTATTTCCTCCCCTCCATTTATTCTGTTCTCTCTGGAACTACTATTTTTATTTTGTGGATGGTGGGGAAAAAATGATTTGGTCCTCTGACTTTTTAGAAATCTTTTTTTAAATGCTTTGATTTAGATTTTCACTTCTACTATCAGGTGTTTAATGTCCAGGACAGTTTATATGTGATTTTTAACTGTTCCTTTTTCACAGCCTGTTCTGCTCTGGTTTCATGGATATACTATCTTCTTTTATCTCCCTGAGGATGCTAATTATGGGTGTCTGCATGTTTTTGTCTTATTCTCCTGTATAATTTCTGTTTCCTCTAATTTCATTGCCCTCTTTGTTGTGGTCTCTTATCTTCTGTGCTCAAGGCTGTTTTCAGATGTCAGGTAATCTTTATTGTTCTGTAATTGTGAGGAGCCCAATAGTGGACTGAAAGCTCTGAGTCTGTGATTGGGGATTTTTAGACTTTGAGTTCCACTGAAACATTTTCCGGGTGAGTTGCTTAAGGGAACTGCTGATGCGCATATTTTTAGAATTTTCTCCTTACGCTGGTCATTTTCCCCAGAGAGTACCCTTCCATCCTGCCTAGGAGGTAAAAGACACACTGCATAGGAACTGAACCATGGAAGAGGGGTGGGAATTCTCAACATCGGTAAATAATCAGCCACTCAATGCCATCACCTATGCCTCCCACTCCTCATCCAAAGACCTTGTTTAATACTTTTCAGAAAATAATCCTGTGAACTAATGAGGTGGGAAGGGATAGTCACCTGGGAATGGGGGATAGGAAGGGGGACCTCATTTAAAAAGTGCTTTATCCCAGTCCTTTTGACTTTAGCTTTTTATCCCTTTAGCCCAAGTTCCAGAGATTTTGGTGCTATCAGTTCCTCAGCCTTTTCAAGAGTCTATGGTACAACTTGGATTGTTCCTCAGATTTCCTCAGTTCATTTTAGAATCTACCTTTATCAACTCTGCTACTTTAGTTGCCATTCATCCACCTGATTTTTAACCTCCAAAGTTTGGTAATTGTTCTTGCCTCTCCTTGCCTGTTTTCACCTCCTTGTAGGTTTGTGTCTTTTAAAACAATTTCCTTGGTTCGTTTTAGGAAAGAGTAGAGTTAGTATAAGTATTCAAACCAGCAGAACTGTATTTGCTTTTTTAGGTTTGAACCATGTGAAGTTGCCATTTTTGGAGATTAAAAATTGGTCAAATATTGGAAATTTCACATAGTTCAACCTTATGTACATTTCTTTTTCCATGTCACTTAAAAGATCTCTTATCATAGGATGGGAAAAATCATGGGATAGCCTATATTAGAGCATAAGACCCTGAAAAATCAACTTGAGTATTTTTTACTGTAAATTACCTGCCCACATATTTACCACCCACATTCATTTCCCATTCTTACAGCAAGGAAATTCCAGTATATTTTGGCAAGACAAAACAAGCAAAGTGGTGGTGTATCAAAATGAGCAATGGTGTTGACATTGAAAGGCCCAATTCTCTTGCCTGGTATTTATTCTTTGTATAAAATTGGGAGTTTAATACTCTCCTTCTTTGTATAATATGAGGGGACTAGACTCAATGCTTATGTTCATGAAACCCCTGACTCTGGTGCTAGTTAAACAGTACTGGTTTAAATTTCAATATTATAGATTTGTGAGCTGAGTGACTGTGGAGTGTCTTCATCTTTAAACAGTAGTGATGACAACCTGGTCAGGAGCAGACTAAATGAGATAATGAAAATAAAGCTCTTGGCCTGGTGGCAGCATGCAATAAAGGTCTGAATACATGTTAGTATTATTTATTTTTTTTTTAAATATCCATTTTTATTTCTTGCTTAACTTAACCAGTTTCTTAAATAGGGTATAGTTGAAGCATCAGCATATTCTTTTTCTTTTTTTACATGGGCAAGCACTGGGAATCGAACCCAGGTCCTCTGGCGTGGCAGACAAGCGTTCTTGCCTGCTGAGCCACCGTGGCCTGCCCATGTTAGTATTATTAATTGTAATAGTATCAACAGCAATAATACATAATTCAATTGTAGGTATTATGTTTTAAGAATCAAATATCTGTTACTTTCCTCCCTCACCTCCATTGCCTTATAGATAAAAGAATCAAATGAGATAACATATCCATAGCCTGCCATGTATTGCAGACCACTGAGCACACCTTTCTAGATTGGTTAACTCAAAGGAAGCTGTGCAATGCTGAAGGTAACTGCTTAAGGCACCTGCCAATCAGAATATACATTTTCTATTGTTTTTGTGCCTGTAGCTCCCCAAAACTACTGGCAAACAGACTGGGAGACGTAACAAAAGTCAGGCAAACCAATCCCTTCTAGGTCTAAATGTATTTTACTTCTTAAAATTAAAATTGGCCTCACAAAATTAGTCATCTTCCACAAAACTTCCAGGAACTTTAATAACTAAGGGGAAAATAAAGATTAGGCTTTCTTTTCAATTCTGATCTTTTCTGCTTGTTTTTAAGATGAATAGATAATTCTTACCCAAGCAGCGTAGCTTTTAGTTTCAGCTAAACCTGCTATGATCTTGTATAATGCTATGAGGTGTAAGCATATGAAGACTCTGTAGAGGGATTAAAAGGCTGAAGAAATATCCAAGGTTATAATCTCATTGGTTTGGGGCCACTTCTATGGGAAAGTGTCCAACAAGAATGTAGAATTTTTTGTCAACTTGGTAGAATGGAGTATGATGGGGGAAAATATTTAAAAAGAGCTGTATGGTGATGTGTGGTCAGAGATTTGTCAAGAGTAAACATCGTAGAATAAAGGAATTTTTGAATCATCTAATAATCTAGTGTACCCAACTACATAGCATAAGAAGTGGAGGATTAAACTAACAGGTTCTGAGTACCAACTCTTCTCCCCAGCCCTGTAGGAAGGGAAAGTGAGGGACTATTCTCTCCATTTAATAAATGAAATAAAATAATAAATGCATGGTCAGTGGTAGAATTCTCACCTACTATGTGGGAGACCCAGGTTGGATTCCCAGTCCACGCACTTCCCCCAAAAACAAACAAACAAATTCAACAAATGGTGCTGCAATAATGGGATACTCACATGGAAAAATAATGAAGCGTGATTCCACCATACAGCATACAGAAAAAATAAATGAGGAATCTGGGGATACTTAAGTGATTTGCTCAACAAACTCCTAGCACATTGGTGCTGATGCAGAACTGGAACCCAAGACTATCTAACTTAAAAGGCCTAGCTTTTTAATTCTCTAACTTGAATGAGAAATCTAAGATTCAGAAAGTGTAATGTACTCAAGGTGTCACAGCCAGTTAGTTGCCAGAGAAACAAGAAATCAGAACCCAAACCTCTCAACACTTAGTTCAGTTGATTGTTCACTTCCTCCTTCTTTGTGCTGCTTTTTTCATAGACTACCTCAGACTGTCATTGTATAAATAAGTCTCTTGTGGTCAAAAATGAGAATGGATTTTTCCTGGTCTCAGGCTTTATCACAAGGTTAATAGGGAGAATGGAAATAAGACATATTATAGCCATGGCATGGTACTAAATCCTACCCTCAGAGGAATTCAAACTGGCCAGGAGCCTGTCAACAGAAATTCTTTGAGGTTTCTTAACTTGGTAAGATGGGAGCTGTATTAGTTAGGGTTCTCTAGAGAAACAGAATCAACAGGAAACACTCACAAATATAAAATTTATAAAAGTGTCTCACGTGTGGAAATGCAGAGTCCAAAATCCGCAGGCCGATGATTCCAATGGAGGGTCTGGATAAACTCCACAGGAGAGGCTTGCCAGCCGAGGCAGGAAGAGAGCCTGTCTCTTCTGAATCCTCCTTAAAAGGCTTCCAGTGATTAGATTAAGCATCACTCATTGCAGAAGACATGGCCCTTGGCTGATTACAAATGGAATCAGCTGTGGATGCACCTGACATGATCATGATTTAATTCTGTGAAATGTCCTCATCACAACAGACAGGCCAGCACTTGCACAACCAGACAAACAGGTACCACTACTTGGCCAAGTTGACACATGAACGTGACCATGACAGGAGCCATTGAGAGTCATCATCTAAGGTCCTGAACTCCTGGCTATGGTATGTAGTAGGGTAGGCCCAGGAGAAAAGAAAGGAGTGGATGGATTATAAGAAATGAGAACTTCATATACTTAATAAATAGAATGTTGCAAACAAATTGGAGACAGGACAAGCCTGTGTTCTAATATTAATGTCTTCTTCAGTGTATTGTTTTGAGCATCAGCTAAAATAATATATGCAAAGCATCTAGCACACTGTTTGGCATATACGAGATACCCACTAAATGGCAGCTATCATTATTTTTATCATAAGAAAGTTTCATTTCCTCAGGAAAGAGACCTCTGCTCTGAAAACAAGCACCAGGGACCAATATTTGAGTCAGGTCCTAAATTTCCTTAACCTCACCCAGCTCCGTTTTTCAATCATTTCACACAGTCCTGTTGGCTGCTGGCTGCTGGCCCTGCCCCTAAAGAAACCTTCCCTCCCCTTCCGCTTGGTTCTGCAGCCCTCCAGTCCTGACTTTTTTCTTTTCTCTCCCTTAGTTCTTATACAGACCTCAGACTATTCCTAGAACAAACTACCCTCTGGACATGTCTCCTATATGCAGTCTCTTTATGTAGACCATTTCAGGTCTGCACTCCCAAGAACAGTTTTGATAGGAAGAACCTCAAACTTTCAGGAAACCCAAATGTGAGGCATGGTGCTACCTCTTGGTAGTTGCATGACTGTGAAAAACTCACTTATCGTTTCTGAGCCTCAATTTTATCATCTCTGAACCTGGGATAACACATTTCCTACCCTGTTTGTTTACTCAGCATTTAACCAATATTTATTATATAGTGTGCTAGGTAATAAGGTGTTCTAGTTTGCTAGCTGCCAGAATGCATCACACCAGAAACCGACCGGCTTCTAATAAGAGGGGAGTTATTTTGTTGGTTCTTCAGAGGAAAGGCAGCTAACTTTCCACTGAGGTTCTTTCTTATGTGGAAGGCACAGGATGGTCTCTGCTGGTCTTCTCTCCAGGCCCCTGGGTTCCAACAACTTTCCCCGGGGTGATTCCTTTCTGCATCTCCAAAGGCCTGGGCTGAGCTGCAAGTGCTGAGATGAGGAATGCCGAGCTGCTTAGGCTGTGCTACATTGCGCTCTCTCATTTAAGCACCAGCCAATTAAGTCAAACGTCATTCATTGCAGCAGACATGCCTCCTAGCCGACTGCAGATGTAATCAGCAACAAATGAGGTTCACGTACCATTGGCTTATGTCTGCAGCAGCAAAACTAGGTATGCTCACCTGGCCAAGTTGACAACTGAATCTAACTAACACATAAGTATACTACACATGAATAAAAAATAAGCATGGGCCTTCTCCCCACAGATCCACAGCCCAGCAGGGATCCAGGTATTAACCACATAAAGTAAATAAATATAAAATAAAGCCATTTCAAATTAATACAAAATATCAACTTTGGTAGGTACGATGAGGAAGGGACACTTGGAATATAATACAAAGATTTTACATAGTCGTGGGATCAAGGAAGACTGACTTTCCCTGAGGAAGTGAAGTTTGAGCTAGTGTTTTAAGAACAAGTGTGAGTGAACTGGACAAAAAGAAGTGAAGAAAGAGCACGGTTGAAGGTTGCATAGCCCTAGATAATTGCTGGTCCAGGTGATACTTTTGAAAAAATTAGAAAAGGACTCCTTAATTCAGGTACTGTATTTCCCTCTGACAGAAGATTGTTGAAATCTAGGAGGAATAAGATGTTAATGGCACCCCCTAAAATTATGTGGTATAAAACAGTGTAAGAAAATCCCAACTTAAGAAATAAAAGTAGACCAGTATGGCTGGAGCTCCGAGAATGAGGGAAAGCGTGACGCAGAGTAGGTCAGCCGAGGGAAGTGTCTAAGAAATCCTGTATCTATCATCTATACATGAAATGATGATCCCCACCTTATATGGATAAGGAAACTGAGCTTCAGAGAGGTTAAGAAATTTTCTGAAGGTAACTCTGTAGGGAAGTGGGGAAGGTGGAATTCAATCCCAGCTCTGGTCCACAATGACCCCCAAATCCATCTTTACCACTCTGTTAGGGAACATACCATTTTGCTGCTACTTTCTCACGTGACATTTGATGTCTGTTACCTTATTTGCTCATCACATTACCCCTGTGAGACTGGATTATCACCCTGATCTTTCATAAAGGAAAACTGAGTAATTGGTTTAATTTTATGCAGATAATTTATACATTATAAATAAATATATACATTATATTATGTTCTCTGTACATATTTCATATTATTATATACTATTGTATGTATTTATTATTCATAAAACAAATGGTAACGTTTAGATTCCCAGTCACATTGGCCTGACTTCCAGGTTCACATGTGCTTCCTCCTTCCCTTCTGATTTTCTTAATTGATCATGTGCCTTTTTAAAACTTTATTTCTTTTTTACACTAGCAATATATCTTATAGAAATACAAAATATAGATAAGGAGAAACATTCTCATACCAACCTGCCATCCATACATAACTTCTATTTCTATATTATGTGGATGGGATGGATCTGCAGATGAAGGAGAGCTGAAGAAAGAGCTTTTGACTTCCTGGAGAGAGCAGATGGCACTTGCTTCTGCGACATTCAGAACGCTGCTAGACCACCCTCCCTAAGCCCCATTGATTAAAATGTCAATAAATCGAGTCGAGGTCATGGCAGTGGCTACGTGGCCTCAGCCAATAGGGACAGACTCGGCATTAATTGGTTCATGATAGGCTGCCTGGCTAATTGTAGCCATGTGTTGGTTTTAAGTGAGCCTACTGGAAATGATGCCTTCTCTGTTGATGTATTTCTTAGGTAATAGAAAACAAACCTTCAGAACTTTTGTTATAATAAAGCATTACAAACAAACCATGTATCATCAATAAGATATTAGCTAAATAAAATGTAGAGTACCTGTGTTATGAGATACTATGTCAAGCATTAAAAATAAGGTAGACGTATATGAACTAATGTGAAAATACTTTCAGGATATATAGTCAGGTGAAAAAATAAAGCAGATAATGGAAGAACATTTATATTATTGCCTACATTTATGTAAGGAACAAAGACCAAACTCTGTTTATATGGGTGGTGTCTATATGTAGGCAGATGCCCAGAAGGAGGGACAGAAACCTGCGTACCACACTCAGCAGGGAGTGCATATATGAGGACGGAAGGCCAGAGGAGAGACTGTGGTTTCCAGAGGGATCTTTACATTTTGTTTTAGATGCTTTTTAATTGTTTGGATCTTTTATAATAAGAATGCTTGCATATATCCCTCGTGTAATTAAATATAAAGATAAAAGAAAAAGAACTTAGTCATTTATTTTTTTGTCTTTTCCAGGTGTCTCCTTGTGGACAGCTTCTGCCACAAGGACACCATCTTATTTATTACTGCAGGATCTACAATGAAACTATCTTTTAACATTGCCCATAGAAGGATTGTAATTTAAAAATATGTTTTGTACCGATTTTGAAACACATTTAATCTTTTCTCTGTTAATCTGCTTTCTCTAAAGCTTTCCCTAATTCTTCTCAAGGATTTCCCACCTGCTGTGCAGGATATACAACAGAGTGACTCTAATCATGTCTGGAATTATTTTTTTTATCAGTTTAATCCACATTTGGCAGTTATTTCCTTTCCAAAAGTCTTAGACATTTTAGACTATGTGCTGATCAGTTGCTCAGTTTTAAGTGGGTGACATTAGCAATAAATAAAATAGTAAATGATTATCTTTTGAAAAATAATGTTAGCTCTTCATATAGTCTAAGCTGAACTTATATATTTGTCTGCGCAATATGTTTTAGAACTTCCAATTGTGGAAGTTCTCTACAGTCACAAATAGTACCCTTTTACCAGGATTTATACAGGCTGCATGCTTTTTAAAGTCCTTTTCATGTAGGCATGCTTATGGGTTAATTGTTTTTGCTGTTGTGTGGGCTACTTTTTGTTATATAATCCAATTTGAGACTTCTAATAGAAAGGAAATGTCAGGTGGCTCAACATCTGACTCCGCCTCTCTAAATTTGGCACGGTCTCCCTTTTACCCTTGAACGACCTGGGGTCCAATTTCTCCTGGGGCGATTGATCACCTTGGCTACAGATGCTAGGTTTTGCCTCCTTACTTTGCTTTGTATCCATGGCATGTCCCCGGCTGCCTCTCTATTTTCACAAAAGAGCAGCCATTGGGAACGTGTGGGGAAAGCAAAGAGACTACCATCAGAGAGTTGTGCCATTGGACATGGGATGGACAGAGAGCTGCTTGGAGCCTTTTTGTTTGTTTGTTTGTTTGTTTTGTAAGGCTACAAGTCATGAAATGACACCCGGTGGTTATGATAAGAAGTTCTGCATTATGAGCCATGGGGTTCATTTCCAGTTCAACCTGCCATGTTATTTGGACACTGCCATGGTGATGTCTCTGGGCTATGAATTCTGACCTACATAAAATGGAAGCTATACCCAATAACTTGCTCTGATGCTGTCACAAAAACAAAAAGCAAATCTTTTCATAAGTGAAACCACACCATAATTGAGACCTTGGTTACTTTCTGTACCCAAAGCTATTTCTTGCCATGGAAGGGGGCTTTCAGGGTACAACCCTGGCTCTTTCACTTGCCAGCTGTATGAACTTTGCACAGGTAATTTGACCTTGCAAAGCCTCAGCTTCTTCGTGGCTATAAAATGAACTTCCCTCATGGAATTGTGAGAAGTAAACAAAATAATCAGTAGTAATCAACCCCAGGAATATCCTTTTCATCATCTGAAATAACGAATGTCCTTATTTCTTAAAATACACTTTACTTGCAATCAAAAGCACCCTGACAGACAAGCCACACTTGATTTTTCAGTCTTGAGGGTTACGTCTGCACAGCCACCCTGGCCCACTGGGACTTTTCCTTGCAAAAGTGCCATGCATAGTCCTGTTAGAATCTGGAAATTTACTTTCTAATTTTTAGATGTTCTGTTGCTTATTTCTTACCTTGTATTCTCTTTAATTCAATCCCTTGACTGTTTCCTCTCAACTATTCAACTTGGAATCCAAACCCTGGGGCTCGCCAAGTAACCACCATATGTTTGCCTCTCAGATCTGCCATTGAACCTGAAGTTTCTGTCACGTAATTCCCTTCACAGCTGCAGCTGTGACCGTCCTAGTCAGTATCCCTTGCCTGCTACCCTTTCTTGCTCTCAAGC
Organism: Myrmecophaga tridactyla; assembly: GCA_004026745.1. Taxonomy (NCBI): domain Eukaryota; kingdom Metazoa; phylum Chordata; class Mammalia; order Pilosa; family Myrmecophagidae; genus Myrmecophaga; species Myrmecophaga tridactyla. Next base: position 8,191 of record PVIY010007712.1, on the reverse strand, counting down.
AGGATGAAGTCTCCTGCTACCAAGTTTCTATAGCTCTACATGATGAAGACACCTCCTAGGGAAAAATCAAACAAATGATTACATTTGCTTCCCTCTTTTTCCTCTTCTATGTAGTAATGCAATAACAGTGATATATATAAAATCCCTAGATCTCATTTTTCTCAGATGTCTAAGCCATGTTGTTGTCTTTGTTCAAAGCTCCCCACTCCTCTCTGATCAATGTCTCATTCAATGGGATCATATATGAAATAATCTGTCTCACTGTGCAATGCAGACTCTATACAATTATATTTTGAATACATTTAGAATAAGACCAAGTTTCCTGATTATTGAATAGATGAATAGATTTCTGGTACCATGTATTCTAGCTCCTAACCACCTGTTTAAATTTAAACCAACCTAAATGAAATAAGATTAAAAAATCAGTTCCTCATTTGCCTTAGCTGCATCAGATGTTCAATAGCTCATGTGATAGCAGCTACCTTTTGGTATAATTTGGACAGTCCAAATTATAGATCATTTCCATCATTGCAGAAAATTCTATCGGACAGCTCTGCTCCAGATCATGAAGTGTCACATTTAAAAAGCTGTGTCGCAACTCCAGCTATGCAAGGGTATGGGTTCAATTATCTTAATAATTTATGTAACCTCTGGTTCATATCTCAATTCCAGTACCTAACTAACTGTATGATCCTTCAGCAAATCACTTTGCTTCCTTGAGCTTTAGTTATACCAAATGTATAAAATGGGAATAGAATGATTGCATTTCTTACTTCTCCTAGCTGTTGCAGTTAAAAGTGCTTTGTAATTATGAAGCTCAATCATTTCCATGTTGGATTTTGTAGGGTATTGGAGATGGGCTATGTAGTAGAAATGATTACCATGGGTCTATTGCCAGCTCTTAACACGGATGACTCTCATAATAGAAGGGAGGAGATGGTGTGGTAGAGACCTCATGCTGTTTTGTTTGTTTGTTTGTTTACATTTTTATTGCATTTTCATTTCCATAGCTTTTTTTAAACATTTTTTATTGTGAAATATCACATACATACAAAAAAGCAATATATTTCAAAGTGCATTGTAACAAGGAGTTATAGAACAGATTTCAGAGTTTGGTATGGGTTACTGTTCCACAATTTTAGGCTTTTTCTTCTAGCTACTCCAAGACACTGGAGGCTAAATGAAATATCATATAATGATTCAGCAGTCGTATACATTTTGTGTGTGTGACCCACTTGTATTTTTAATTGTGAAAAATAACATACATACAAAAAAGCAATAAATTTCAAAGCATACCACAACAATTAGTTATAAAACAGATTTCAGAATTTGGTATGGGTTACAGTTTCACAATTTTAGGTTCTTCCTTCTAGCTGCTCCAAGACACTGGACACTAAAAGAAATATCAAAATGTTTAGAGGTCATACTCATTTGCTAAATCCATAGCTTACTTTTTTCCTTCTTTTTTTGTGAAATATAACAAATACACAAAAAAGCTATAAAGTTCAAAGCAAAGCACCACAGTAAGTTGAGAACATACTTCAGAGTTTGACATGGGTTATAACTTCACAATTTTAAGTTTTTACTTCTAGATGCTCTAAAATATTGGAGACTGAAAGAAATATCAATTTATTGATTCAGCATTCATATTCATTTGTTAAGTCCTATCTTCTCTGTATAACTCCACCATCACTTTGATCTTTCCATCCCTCTCTTTAGGGGTGTTTGGGCTATGACAATTCTAAATTTTTCATATTGGAAGGGTCTGTCACCAATATGGGGTAGGGAGATGGAACTATATGATGTTCTGGAGAGGCTGGGCTGGGTTTCAGGACTTTTCTGGACCAGGGACCCATCTGGAGGTTGTAGGTTTCTGGAAAGTTATTCTAGTGCCTGGAACCCTTGTGGAATCTTATATATTGCCCTAGGTGTTCCTTAGGATTGGCCGGAATGGTCCTGGTTGGGAGTTGGGAGGTTATGATAGGAAGCAAGGTCTTACCTGAAGCTTGCATAAGAGTAATCTCCAGAATAGCCTCGCAACTCTATTGAACTCTCTCTGCCACTGATACTTTATTAATTACAGTTTTTTCCTCCTTTTGGTCAGGATGGAATTGTTGATCCCATGGTGCCAGGTCTGGATTCATCCATGGTAGTCATCTTCCACGTCTCCAGGGAGACTTTCACCCCTGGATGTCATGTCCCACATAGGGCTGAGGGCAATGATTTCACTTGCAGAGTTGGGCTTAGAGAGAGTGAGACCACATCTGAGCAACAAAAGAGGTCCTCTAGAAGTAGCTATTAGGCATGCCTTTAGGTAGTCTAAGCTTCTCTGCTACCTATATAAGCTTCACAAGAGTACACCTCATGATCAAGGGCATGGTCTATTGATTTGGGTGGCCCTAAAGTTTGGCACAGTATCAGGGGATTCCCTCATGGTAAGGTTTAATAATTCCATATTCTTTCTCCCATCCCTTAGGGGACTTTGCCAATACTTTTTGATTATTTGCTTAATATACTCTGAGATGTTTCCAGGCATTGCATTACAATAGTCTGTACAGGATTAAAGGACCTCTTTCTTATTCTGGACTTTCTGTATTTCAGTTGTTCAAATGAGCTATACAGAGAGGTTGAATTAGATTATGCACTACAGAAAATTTCAGTTCCAGACAAGATAAACCTTTCTTTCATTGATCTCAAAGAGTATGAGTGGTTCTAAAATATAGACACTGTCTTCCTTACCCCTGTGTTCTGAATTACTTTAACCCCAACCTGTTTGGCTTTGTTTTTATCTCTAAATATCTGGTTATATATATAAAACAGCCTCTCAAAATCCAGGAATAATTATCACCACTCCAGACTTAATGTGTCTGCTTTAAAAGCTTACAATATAGGCCCTGTTTTCTTATAAGCATTTTCTAAAGGTGACCATACCATTCTTTTTCTTTTGTTTGTGGCTTATTTTGTCTTACCAAATGCCTCACATGTTCATTCATATAGTTGCATGCCTCACAACTTGTTCCTTTTTGTAGCAGCACAGCCTTCATTCATAAGTATACACCATCGTTCACCAATCTACTTCTCCATCACTGCATCCTGCAGCCACCTGCATTCATCTGGCATCATGTAGAGGGCCCAAAGTCCACAGTCCATCAACATTCTAAATTTTAGATAATTTCATTGTTCCCATGAGAAAGAAAACGAATAAACACACCCTTGCCAAATAGGAAATCTAAACCTACTCTTAACTCTTGTCCCTCCCCCATTATTTACCTGTGGTAGTACTGCTGGTTTCCTTTTGAACATAGCTCATAGCATGCAATAGCAGTTTTCCCCCTGTGCCCTGGACTTAAACACTCTTTGTACAAGAATCATTGCTTTGAAATAATTCTTGCAAGAACAAATTCATATTTCTAGTGTTAATCAGTGGGACACAGGTCTATACAACCCCTTTCAATCTTGTTCATCTTCAATATAGTAATATTACTTATAGACCCACTAGAGAATGACCTTCACTCCTATCTATTTCCTTACATTGGAGTTCAACCTCATTAGCTAACGGGTCACCTATCTGTAGTTTCTATGTATCTCTAAGTCCCCTATATTCTGTATTATAAGCCTCTGATTATATCTTTATGCCAGTCATAAAAGTGGAATCATATAGCATCTATCCTTTAGTGTCTGGCTAATTTCACTCAGCATTATGTCCTCAAGGCTCTTCCATCTTGTCATGTGCCTCAGGATGTCATTTTGTCTTACTGCCGCATAATATTCCATCATGTATATACCACATTTTGTTGATCCACTTGTCTGTTGATGGGCATTTGGTTTCTTCCCAATTTTTTGGCGATTGTGAATAATGCTACTATGAACATCGGTGTGCAAATATCTGTTAGTGCCATTGCTTTCAGCTCTTCTGGGTATATACCAAGTAGTGCTATTGCTAGGTCATAGGGCAATGTGATATTTAGTTTCCTAAGGAACTGTCAAACAGTCTTCCATAGTGGCTGCACCATCAGACATTCCCACCAGCAGTGCATAAGTGTCCCAGTTTCTCCACATCCTCTCCAACGTTTATAGTTTCCTGTTTGTTTAATAGCAGCCATTCTTATAGGTGTGAGGTGGTATCTCATTGCAGTCTTGATCAACCCTTATAGCCAGTGAAAATGAGCATCTCTTCATGTGCTTTTGAGCCATCTGTATTTGCTCTTCAGAAAAATGCCTATTCATATTTTATCCCATTTTAGAGTTAGGTTGTTTGGTTTTTTGTTGTTGAGTTGTATGATTTTTTATATATATAGGAATTCAAACCTTTGTCTGATATGTGATTTCCAAATATATTCTCCCATTGAGTTAGCCGCCCCTTCACCTTTTTGACAAAGTCTTTTGAGGTACAGAAGCATTTGATGTTGAGGAGTTCTCATTTATGTATTTTTTCTTTTGTTGCTTGTGCTTTGGGTGTAAAGTTTAGGAAGCTACCTCCTATTGCTAGATCTTAAAGATGTTTCCCTATATTTTCTTCCAGAAGCTTTATGGTGCTAGTTCTTATATTTAGGTATTGGATCCACTTTGAGTTAATTTTTGTGTAGGGTGTGAGACAGGGGTCCTCTTTCATTCTCTTGGTTTTTGATATCCAGTTCTTCCATGCTCAATTATTGAAAAGACTATTTTGTCCCGGTTCGGAGGATTTGGGGACCTTGTCATAAATCAGTTGACCATAGATTTGGTGCTCTATTTCTACACTCTCTATTCAATTCCATTGGTCAACGCTTCTATCTTTATGCCAGTACCATCCTGTTTTGACCACTCTGGCTTTATAATAGGTTTTAAAGTCAGAGAGTGTTAATCCTTCCACTTCATTCTTCTTTTTTAGGATGCTTTTAGCTATTTGGGGTCTCTTTCCTTTCCAGATGAATTTGGTATTTAGCTTTTCCAAATCTTCAAAGTAAGTTGTTGGAATTTTGACTGGTAATATGTTGAATCTGTAGATCAATTTGGGGAGAATTGACATCTTAAATATATTTAGCTTTCCTATCCATGAGCAGGGAATGTCTTTCCACCTCTTTAGGTCTTCTTTGATTTCATTTAGGAATGTTTGTAGTTTTCATGAAAACTAGGAATGAAATAGATCTTCTAAGTACAGTATCATATCATCTGCAAGTAATGAGAATTTTACTTTTTCCTTTCCAATTTGGATGCCTTTTATTTCTTTGTCCTGCCTGATTGCTCTAACTAGAACTTCTAGCACAATGTTGAATAATAGTGGTGACAGTGGGCATCCTTGTCTCATTCCTAATCCTAGGTGAAAAGCTTTCAGTCTCTCTCCATTGTGTATAATGCTGGCTATTGGTTTTATATATTCCCTTTATCATATTTAGGTAGTTACCTTTGATTCCTATCTTTTGGAATGTTTTTATCAGGATGTTGAATTTTGTCGAATGCTTTTTCAGCATCTATTGAGATGATCATGTGTTTTTTCCCTTTCAATTAGTTAATGTGCTGTATTATGTTAATTGATTTTCTTGTGTTGAACCATCCTTGCTTTCCTGGTATAAACCCCACTTAGTCATGGTGTATAATTCTTGTAATGTGTTGTTGAATTCAATTTGCTAATATTTGTTGAGAAATTTTGCATCTATGTTCATTAGGGAGATTGGTCTGTAGTTTTCCTTTCTTACAGCATCTTTACCCAGTTTTGGTATTAAAATTATATTAGCTTCATAAAATGAGTTAGGTAGAGTTCCTTTTTCCTCAATTTTTTGGAAAAATTTGAGCAGGATTGGTATTAGTTCTTTTTGGAATGTTTGATAAAATTCCCCTATGAAGCCATCTGACCCTGGGCTTTTCTTTGTAGGAAGATTTTTGATGACTTAGTGAATCTCTTTATTTGTGATTGGTTTGTTGAGATCTTCTATTTCTTCCAGAGTCAGTGTAGCTTGTTTGTGTGTCTGCAGGAATTTGTCCATTTCATCTAAGTTGTCTGGTTTGTTGGCATATAGTTGTTCATAGTATCCTCTTTTGATTTGTTTCTTCAGGGTCGGTGGCTACATACCCCTTCTGATTTCTGATTTTGTTTATTTACATCCTCTCTCTTTTTTTTTTCTTTGTCAGTCTTGCTAGTGGCCCATCAATTTTGTTGATTTTCTCAAAGAACTAATTTTTGGTTTTACTGATTTTTTTCTATTGTTCTTTTGTTCTCCCTTTCATTTATCTTGGCTTTAATCTTTGTTATTTCTCTTCTTCTATTTGCTTTGGGGTTAGTTTGCTGTTCTTTCTCAAGTTCCTCCAGGTGTGCTGTTAAGTCCTCCATTTTTGTTCTTTCTTGTTTTTTAATATAGACATTTAGAGCAATAAATTTACCTCTCAGCATAGCTTTTGCCACATCCCATAAATTCTGATAAGTTGTCTTCTCATTTTCATTCATGCCCAGATAACTACTGATTTCTCTAGCAATTTCTTCTTTGACTCATTTGTTGTTTAAAAGTGTATTATTTAATCTCCATATATTTGTGAATGTTTTTGTTCTTTGGTGCAAACAAGAACATTATTGAGATCCAGTTTCATCCCATTGTGATCAGAGAAGGTGCTTTGAATAATTTCAATATTTTTAAATTTATAAAGACCTCTTTCATGTCCCAGCATATGATCTATCCTGGAGAATGTTCCATGAGCACTAGAGAATAATGTACATCCTTGTGCTTTTGGGTTCAATGACCTATGTATGTCTGTTAGGTCTAATTCATTTATCAAGTTATTTAACTTTTCTATTTCTTTGTTGATCTTCTGTCTGGTTATTCTATCTATAGAGGAGTGTGTTGTTTTGAAGTCTCCTACTATTATTCTTGAAACATCTATTGCTCGCTTTGTTTCTGCCAGTCTGTCTCATGTACTTTGGAGCTCCTTGATTGAGAACATAAACATTTATGATTGTTATATCTTCTTGGTGAATTGATTCTTTAAATAGTATATAGTGTCCTTCCTTGTCTCTTATGATGTCTTTACATTTAAAGTCTATTTTGTCCAATATTAGTATAGCTACTTCTGCTTTCTTTTGGTTACAACTGCGTGGAAAATCTTTTCCATCCTTTCACTTTCAATCTTTTTGTATCCTTGTGTCAAAGATGAGTCTCTTGTAAGAAGCTTATAGCTGGATTATATTTCTTAATCTATTCTGCCAATCTGTATCTTTAATTGGTAAGTTTAGTCCATTAACATTCAGAGTTATTAGTGAAAAGGCATTTCTTTAACCTACCATTTTATCTTTCTGATTTTATTTGTCAGTTCTGTATATTCTTTTCCCTCTTTCTCTTTGTATATTTTAAATTGCCCTTACTGGTACTCTTTAATTTTGTGCCCTCCTCCAGACCTGCCTTTCTGTCTTTTTTTTTTTTTTTTTTTTTTTCAGCTGGCAGAACTCCTTTTAGTATTTCTTGTAGGGCCAGTCTCTTATTGACAGATTGTTTCAGGACTTGCTTGTCTGTGAAAACTTTGATCCTCTCCCTCAGTTTTGAAGAACAATTTGGCTGGGTACAGAATTCTTGGCTGGAAGTCTTTCTCTTTTAGAATCTCGAATATATCTTACCCCTGCCTTCTCACTTCCAGGGTGCTAGTTGAGTAGTCTGAAATCGGTCTTATTTGGTTTTCCTTATATGTAGTAGATTGTTTTTTTCTTGCCTCTTTTAGGATTTTCTGCTTCTCTTCAACATTTGACAGACTGATTAAATGTGCCTTGGGGAAGACCTGTTTGGATTTATTCTGTTTGAAGTTCTTTGGGCTTCTTTGACTTTTATATTTATGTCCTTTATGAGGGTTGGGTAGTTTTCCCCCATTATATCCTCGACTACTCTTCCTAGCCCTTTACTCCTCTCTTCTCCTTCTGGGACACCAGTGATTCTTATATTTCTGTGCTTTGTTTTGTCTGTCATTTCTCTGAAATTCAATTCAATTTTTTCCATCTTTTTTTTTTTTTTGCCGTTTGCTGTTTTGAATCTTCTAAATCTGTTATCCTGTCCTCTATATCACTTATTCTTTCTTCTGTCTCTTCAAATCTGGTGTATGTGCCTCTAATATGTTTCTTATTTGCTCAACAGTCTTTAATCTCTGTGGTATCTGCTATTTTTCTATTTATTCTTTCAAATTCCTCTTTGCGCTCTTCTACTGTCTTCTTGATCTCCTTTATGTCATTTGCTGTCCC
>PVIY010007711.1:33721-80885 GCA_004026745.1 Myrmecophaga tridactyla | reverse complement strand
TTGAAAATATGATTTGTATTTCATGCATATTAGTGGATAGTAAAAAAGAAAGACATTTGCTTCACTTGCAGACTTAGCCTTCTTCCAAATCAAGTAATTTATATAAACTTTTCCTTTAATTTTAATAATTTTCAAATGCAGATAGGGAATGCTTTTTATTCAAAATGTATAAAATTTCTGCACAATGACCATACTGAAGATAAGCTCAGAGCCTGAATATGTATTTAAAGAATCATTTTTCAAACCTTCTAATGGATTCTATAGTTATTTAGGTAGTGTTTTTTTTTAAATGCAATTTTATTGAGATATATGCATATACCATACAATCATGCGAAATATACGGCGGCTCACAGTATCATTATAGTGTTGTGTATTTATCACCACAATCAATTTTAGAATATTTTCATTACTCCAAATAAATTAAAAATGAGAATAAAAAGGAACACCCAAAACATCCCAAATCTCTTATCCCTCCACCCCCTGCCAGGATTTATTTATCTTTTGTCTTCATTCTTTTACTCATTTGCCCAGTCAGTCATAATCACACAGTCACACCATAAAAGCTATATAGTTATACAGTTATCTTCAAAAATCCAGGCTGATGGATTATGGTTCAACAGTTTCAGATATTTCCTTCTAGCTATTCTAATACACTAGAGACTAAAAATGAATATCTATATAATGCGTAAGGGATAACCTTCAGAGTGATGGTGGAGTTACATAGAGAAGGTAGGGTTTAACAGATGGGTATGAATCATTATATTAATATTTCTTTTAGTCTCCAGTATCTTAGAGCAGCCACAAGTAACGACCTAAAATTTTAGAATTGTAACCCATACCAAACTCTGAAATCTGTTCCACAAGTAATTGTTGTGATGTGCTATGAAATTTGTTGCTTTATTGTATATATGTTATTTTTCACAAAAAAGAAAAAAAAAGTTGACTGTGATGATAAATGCACAGCTGTATGATGATATTGTGATCTATTGATTGTACACTTTGTATGATTACATGGTATATGAATATATAATATAAATCAATAAAGTAAATAATAAAAGATCAAAGGAGAAGGTGGAGTTATAAAAGAGAAGATAGGATTTAACAAATGAGCATGACTCCTGAATCGTTACATTGACCTTTCTTTTAGTCTTCAGTGTCTTGGAGCAGCCAGAAGGAAAAACTTAAAATTGTAGTACTGTAACCCTTAACAAACTCCGAAATCTGTTCTGTAACTAATTATTGTGTTGTGCTTTGAAATGTATTGCTTTTTTGTAGTACTGTAACCCTTAACAAACTCCGAAATCTGTTCTGTAACTAATTATTGTGTTGTGCTTTGAAATGTATTGCTTTTTTATATGTATGTTATTTTTCACAATAAGAAAAAATTTTTAAATTAAAAAAAAATTTTTTTAATTAAGAAAGATTTAGCTGGAGAGAAAAAACAACCTGGATATAAAATTTTGGGCTCAGTGGCAATCTTTGAAAGGGGTGGGGTTTTTTGGTGGAGTAACTACTGCATTTTCTCCTTTGTTGAGTATTTCTAAGAAAATGCATGAAAAAGAAAAAAGATGGGAGGAAAAAAGGCTGATAATAACTTTGCAAGATATAAAAATTTTTAGAATTGTTGGGCTGACATGATAATAAATAAATAAACAAATTTTAATATTAAAAAAATAATAATAGCCTTCATAATGACCCTTGACTCTATTTGAAATCTCTTATACTGAAATTTTATTTTGTTTTATTTATTTTCCCCCTTTTAGTCAAGAAGTCTTTCTCAATCCTGCAATGCCAGCCAGGCTCATCTCTGGGAGTCATGTCCATGCAGCAGGTAGAGCAGTGAGTTTAATTGCATGGTTGGCTTAGGGGGAGAGAGACAGAGAGAGATCACATGTGAGCAACAAAAGGAATTCTTTGGGGGTGACTCTTAGGCATAATTATAAGTAGGGTTAGCTTCTCCTTTTAGACTGTGGTTTTTAACTTCATTTACTTTAACAGAACACATAGGCTTGTAGAAGGTAATTTGATGATAAAACAACATGAAGGGAATATGAAATTTGAATATTAAGCTCATATAGTTTTTTAAATTTATTTTTAATTTTTATTTTAAACTTTTTAAATTGTGTAGTATAACATATTTACAAAGCAAAGAAATAGGAAAGCAATAGTTTTCAAACACTCTTCAACAAGTAGTTACAGGACAGATCCTAGAGTTTGTCATGGGCTACCATACAATCCGCTCATGTTTTTCCTTCTAGCTGCTCCAGAATATAGGAGGCTTTATTTAACATTAAAAATGTAACATTTTGCTTCATTTGTAGCACTATTTCTAGGACTGCTACAAAGTTGTCTTCTTCAGAAGTCTTTATTTCTCTTTTGATTGGATCCACTATTTCTGGATCCCCTACCTTCCTCTATCATGGTTTACTTTCACATTTTGCTAAGCACATCAGGAAATAGTTTCCTACAAAACGACATTTAAAAGAGTAAATGAAAAACAAAAAAGTAAATATTTGGGGCCTTGTATTGCTCCCCCTGGCTTCCATTTCCCTCTCTTTCACCCCTTCCTTCCCTTCCCGCTTAGTCCCATTCTATTCCTTTTATTTCCATTTCACTCTTTAAATAATGCTGCCTTCCACCCACTAAATTAATTTTATTACAATGGGTCATGACTGGCAATTTGAAAAATGAACACACTAGCAAACCGAATGGTGAACTGGGAATAGGATGCCTGAGGTTCTAACCCCTTGTTTTCCATAGAGTAACACATGTGACTATGGCCATTTGGGAGCATTCTTTATACAGGGGTTGAGTGAGGAAGGTGCTTCTTCTGTTCCTTTCATGGAGCTTCAAATAGTGCTCTATATTTATGCCCACCCTCTACTGCCCCTGCCTTTGCTAAGTCCTGACAGTCTGAGCTGCTTCTGTGTGGCCGTTCAGCCCCTGTCTACCCTACCACCATCTCCTTCTGAATACTCTAGGATATGGTTGTCTTTGCTTGCCTCCACTGGGTGGCATTCTTAAATCTTTCTCCCAAAAATTTGTTGAAAATTTTCATCAGGATATAGGTCCTCCTCTCTCAGCCACATTGCTTTTCTTGTTGTTTTCTTGTTGCCATTTTCCTTCCTTTCCTATAATTTTAATAGGATCATGGATGTCAGAAGGCCTAAAAAGAAAGAAGCCAACTCACCATTTTAAAAATAGTCATATAAATGTTGTGATTTAAAAATAGAAGGTATAATTATTACCGTTCACTATTTATTTAATATTTGTAATTTGTTCTAGGAAAAATAAAACATGGCATTATAGTGGTTTCCTTTCAGTGGTATAAACATATTCTGACCATCTAGGATTGGAATGGTAAAAATGAGGTAGGAAGTGTTATGTAGATTGGAATTAACCTGGTGTTTTTTGTTGGTTTTAATTGTCTAACATGTTGTAAGTTATCTGGAAAAAGGGTATTTTGGAAATAGGACTGAATGAAACAATTGTGTTGAGGAAGGGTTTTCTAAGGTTTGAGTGGCATAGAGTAAGGGAAAGGAATAAGAGGAGAAATAAGAAGTTAAATGATTACTGATGGGATATGAAAATATCTCCTACCTAGTTTATAGCCCATACAGAGTAAGATTAGTTTTGTTTTCATTTTTTAAAACTATTTATTTTGGATTTTAGATTTACTGAAAAGTTACAATAATAATATATACTCTTCATATAGCTCCCCTTATAGTAACATTACATAATCATGGTGCATTTGTCAAAACTAAGAAATAAGCATTGGTTTAATACTATTAAATAGACTGTTCAGTTTTCACCAGTTGTTTCAGTTTGTAAACTGCCAGAATACAATATACCAGAAATGGAATGGCTTTTAAAAAGGGGAATTTATTAAGTTGCAAGTTTACAGTTCTAAGGCCATGAAAATGTCCAGACTAAGGCATCCAGGGAAAGATACCTTGATTCAAGAAAGGCTAATAGGTTCAGAACACCTCTATTAGCTGGAAAGGCACATGGCGATGCATGCTAGCTTTCTCTCCTGGCGTCTGATTTCATAAGGATTCCCCGGGGGTGTTCTTGTGCATCTCCAAAGATCTCAGGCTGTGTGGGCTCTCTCAGCTCTCTAGCTTTTTCCAAAATGGCTCCCTCTTAAAGCACTCCAGTACTAACCCTGCCTTGAATGGGTGGAGACACATCTCCATGGAAACAATAAAAAATATCCCACCCAGCAATATTGAATGAAGATTAAAGAACTTAGCTTTTCTGGTATACACAACAGATTCAAACTGGCACGCTAATGTTTCTAATAATGTCCTTTTTCTATTCCAGGACCCAATCTAGAATACTACCTTGAACAATTAAAATCAGTTTTAGTAAAAAAAAAAAAAAAAAAAAATGCTTGCCATCAGCAGTACCTAGCATATGCATGTTTGTATTTCTGAATTTTCTCCCTATCAAATTATTACTATTCTGGGATATAACTCACTGATTCTGGACATAAGCTTTAGAGGGTCATTCTCAGAATGAGTTATCTAACATTAAAGTGAAATATCTAATCATGTCTAGGTATATTTTGACTTTATTTTAAAAATTCCCATTAAAAAACGATTTTGTTTTTATTTTAACTTTCAAAAAATTAAATAATGTTTTTGGTGGGTGGGTGCATGTAGGAACATGTATATGGTAGTATTATATATCCATGTATAATGCTTCAGAGTGATCTCATTTCTGAAAGGCGGGGTTCCATGACTAGATTAGCTAGAGATTGGACAACCTATTTAAAAGCTCCATGGGAATGAAGAAATCTGAGTTCTATGTCCAGATCTGCCATTTATTGTTGGACACTAATATGTAAAATCAAGAAATATCAGAATTGTCTTGTACACTTTGTGCTGGAATTCAACAGTGGTGTAGTTGGTGCCTAATTTCAGCATTTAAGTCCTGTTTCGGTTTGTCAGTGCTGCCAGAGTACAGTATACCAGAAATGGAATGGCTTTTATAAAGGAGATTTACTAAATTATAAGCTTACAGTTCTAAGGCCATGAACGTGTCCACACTAAGGCATCCAGAGAGAGGCTGATCTGGGAAGGCTTGTGGCTGGCGTCTGCTGGTCCTTCGGTTTCTGGTTTAAAACTACTTCCCCAGGGACATTTTCCTTCTGCATCTCCAAATGTTTCTGTCTGTGTCAGCTCTGAATTTCTTTCACAAATGTTTCCCCCTTAAGGACTCTAGTAAATGACACCCCTTGAATGGGCGGAGTCACATCTCTAGCTAACCAAAAGGCCACACCCACAACTGGGTATGTCATTCTCCATGGAAACCATCCAATCAAAGTTTCCATCCAACAACATTGAATCAGGAGTAAAAGAAACATGGCTGTCCCTACAAGACTGTATAAGGAAAAAGGACATGGCTTTTCTGGGGTGCATAACAGCTTCAAACTGACACAAGTCCTCTTCAGAATACCCGTGACCACATACATTTTGCTTGAACATTTCTAATGATGAGTGTTCTGGTTAACTGGTTATCTTTTATTATAAACTGACTCACCTTAAAACTTAGTGGCTTAAAGCAACAATTTATCATTATTTCTCAGTGTTCCGGGGCTTTATAGCCTTAGTTATGTGGTTCTTGGTTGGAGCTCTCATCCAGTTGGAGTCAGTGGGCAGGCTGAACCTGGAGACATCTGAAGTCTCCTTTTTTATGATTTAATTTTTTTATATTTTTATTTCTTAACAATTTTATTCACGCACCATATAATCCATCCTAAGTGTACAATGAGTGACTTTTGGTATAATCATAATAGGTATGCATTTACCGTTACAGTCCATATGAGAACATTCTCATTTCTTCCAAAGAAAAAATCCCATACCCCTATTGTTGACATTTAGCTTTAGAATAGTGCCTTTGTTAAAATTAACGAAAGAATATTACAATGTTACTAACTATAGACCTCAGTTTACATTAATTGTAGTTTTTCATATACCACATCCTCTTATTAACACTTTGTAATAGTGACATGTGTTTGCTCTAGTTCGTATGAGAACTTCCACTAGGTTATACAGTTCCAGTTTTTATTTTCTACCTCTGAAGGCCCACTTTTTTTGTTGTTTGTTGTGCTGTGGGGGGTCTGAAGGCCTCTTTAATCACACTTCTGCTATCTGGGCTCTGCTGGTGATATCAACAAAAAGCCAGGGCTTCTCTGCCCAGTGTGCTTAAATGACCAATTCCCAAAACACCGGCGTTTCAAAGAGAGAAAGAGTGTGTTGCTAAGAGTGAAGCAGGAGATCAGATGGTCTATCAGCCTAAAAAATCTCTCTCCAAACTGTAGTAACTTGATAGTTTTATAGCATCAAAAGATGGGCGGGCTTTAGGATAATGAGTATAATGGCTCAAGATGACCAAGTTAGAGATTATCTAATTATTGAGCATGTGTAGATTGATTACCTGATAACTTTGTCTAGTATGATAGTTTAGGATTTGGGGAGGGTTAGTTCTGGCTGACTCAATTTCTTTCACTAATAAAAATTAGGGGCTATCTTTGTGATCATAAGACTCTAGAGTTGTCCTCTTTCCTTCTCTTCTTTATTTTCCTTGAATTTATATGCTTTTCTTATTTTTACCCTTTCTTTGCTCTTGATGCCTTAGGAACTTGGATGTAAGTAGATCTGGGCCAGCAGTTAGGGAGTGAGAAAAGCAGTAATTCAGTAATTCAACCACCTAGCTTTCCTTCCTCTGTCTCCTCTTTTGCTGTCTGTCATGGTTAGGTTCATGTGTCAACTTGGCCAAGTGGTGGTACCTGTTTGTCTGGTTGGACAAGTGCTGGCCTGTCTGTTGCAATGAGGACATTTCATAGAATTAAATCACGATCACATCAGCTGTAGCCACAGCTGATTCCATTTGTAATCAGCCAAGGGGAGTGTCTTCTACAATGAGTGATGCTTAATGTAATCACTGGAAGCCTTTTAAGGAGGATTCAGAAGAGACAGGCTCTCTTTCTGCTTCAGCCAGCAAGCCTCTCCTATGGAGTTTGTCCAGACCCTCCATCGGAATCGTTGACTTCACAGCCTGCCCTGTGGATTTTGGACTCTGTGTTCCCATGGTTATGTTAGACACTTTTATAAATTATTTGCAAATGTTCCCTATTGATTCTGTTTCTCTAGAGAACCCTAACTAATACAACTTGGTACTGGGAGTAGGGTGCAACTGCTGTTTGCAAATACCAGATGTGTTGGAATGTTTTTTTGGATGGCTAAGGAGAAGATTTTGGAGGAATTGTGAAGAGAATGATGGAGAGAACCTGGAATGCTTGAAGAGACTGTTGGTGTAAACGGAACCATTGCTGATCTGGACAAAGGGGGACACAAATTGGAGTTTGCAGAATGAGAACCATGGAAGCTCTGGTCTGAAGCCAAGAAACCTCAGCCAGGAGAGTGGACCCACCCATATACATGGAGAGGGTGAGTTTGCCTTGAGGACACAGGATGAGTCCCCCATCTTATTGCAGTGGAACAGTTGTGCCACCTCAGACCTTTGAGAAGGTACAGCATGCTCCTTGGGGACTGCTGCCACCACATGGAGGGGTTGAGCTTGTGCCCTGGAAATGGCAGAGAGCCCAGGTGTGGCCTCAATGCCTGGAGAGAGTGGAGCTGAGAAAAAGGTGGTCTCCTCAGTGTTCCCCGAGGTTGATTGGGAAGGAGGCGGGCCACTGCATAGGCCCTTGGAAAGGGTGGGACTGCCACTTTCTAAAGCCTAAGCATACGTGATTTTCAGACTTTAAAATTCAGTGGCATTTGCCCTGCAGGTTTTACATCTGTGTTCCTCCCAATTTCTCCCTATGGAGATGAAAACCTGTATCCTGTGAATATCCTCCTTTGCATATTGGCACCTTGTTTTGAGATTCATAAGTCCATAGCTAGAAGAAAATTTTTTGCACATTAATATTGTTTATGGTCATGCATGTAGTTGCCAAATTGACAAGGGGTGGACATGTGGTAGTTAGATTCAGTTGTCAGCTGGCCAGGTGAAGGTGCCTCATTCTGTTGCTGTGGACATGAGCCAATGGTACATGAACCTCATCTGTTGCTCATTACATCTGCAGTTGGCTAGGAGGCGTGCCTGTTGCAATGAATGATGTTTGATTTAATTGGCTGGTGCTTAAATGAGACAGCGCAATATAGCACAGCCCAAGAAGCTCAGTATACCTCATCTCAGCACTCGCAGCTCAGCCCAGGCATTTGGAGATGCAGAAAGAAATCACCCCAGGGAAAGCTGTTGGAACCCAGAGGCCTGGAGAGAACGCCAGCAGAGATCACCTTGTGCCTTCCCACGTAAGAAGGAACCAAAAAGAAAGAAAAAGAAAGAACCGCAGTTGAAAGTTAGTTACCTTTCCTCTGAAGAACTAATGAAATAAATCCCCTTCCATTAAAAGCCAATACGTCTTTGGTATATTACATTCCGGCAGCTAGCAAGCTAAAACACTATGACCTAAGAAGTCCTATATCGAAGCACAAAGTTGGGGGGGGGGGTGGTTACACCTGTAATTGGTATAGTATTGTTAATCTCAAGTACAGTTGCTAAGAATAACAGAAAAGGAAAGTGATTGTTTCGTCATTTGTCATTTTTAGTTTTGACCATGTCCTTTGAGGGATCTGGAAAAAATTAAATATTTATCTAAAAAATTTTTGACATTTTAGTTACTAACAGTCATAGTCTATCAGACCAATTTTTAAAAACAATTTCTGTTCCCCCTTGCTTAAAAAATTTCTTGAAGAAATGTAGCCATACAATACTACTGGAAAGAAAGAGCTGCTTCCTCATACTGCCTCACTTCTTTGAGATGTTCTTTTCTGTTCCTGAAAATATGAGATGCTCTTCACCTCTGATATGGCTTGGATCAAAACCATTTATAATACTCTCTTCTTTTTTGGTTACAAGTGATTCAGGATTAGGTGAAGGAAAAAGACATAGGAGAGATATATGCCCTTTTCTCCTAGGAACTGTGTGTGTGTTTATACATGGATATCACATCATTTTTTTTGAAATATGAGAATAAGTGGGATATAATTATAAATTGAAGTGTTTTGGGGGAAAACATTTATTTGTTGGGCAGAGTTGATTCTTCACATATGTGTTCCTCAGAGCTACTAAAACAGATGATTTAGGATGGAAGAGAAGAATTTACCTCTGTTGGGTTAGTCATACTTTTTTGGAGGGGGTGCTTTTTAGGAAATGACTCCTCAGTTAAAGAGAAACAACGTCAGTAGAAAGTGAAAATGAGCTCTTTTCTAGGGGAAATCAGTTCCTTTGGGAAAAATGAAAAGCGGCAAGAAAATGAAAAAGTTCTAAATCATTTGTTGTACTGGAAAACAGTGGAGATTATCCAATACCTGAATTTCATAATTAGAGAAATTGAGTTATAATGAGATAAATGGGTTGGCCACAATATCAAGACTGACTTCACAGCACCATCAAAAGCAGACCAAAGCTCATCTGGGTCCTGGTTTTGAGCACTTCCACAAGTGGACTCTAATCATGCATGTGTGTGTGCATCTGTGTGCATGTGATGGGACATTATTTACATTTTTTAATAATTGATTTCTGATAATTGGAGCCTAGATAATAGGAATAAAGTGAAAACTTACTATTTTAGACTTATCCTTGAATAACCTTTGTGCTGTTTGAATCAGTTATATACCCCAGAAAAGCCACATTTTAATCCTGCCCTAATCTTGTGGAGGCAGCCATTTCTTTTAATCCTAATTCAATACTGTAGGTTGGAATCACTGATTAGATTATCTTCAGAAATGTGACATGCCCAACTGTGGGTGTAACATTTGATTAGATGGAGATGTGATTCCACCCATTCCAAGTGGGTCTTTACTGGAATCCTTTAAAAAAGGAAACATTTTAGAGAGAGTCAGAAATGACAGAGCTGATGAAAATGAGAGAAGCAACAGAGCCAGCAGAGAACCGACAGAAACTTCACAGCAGAGCTGACACAGATGTTGATGCTTGGAGAACAGAGACACAGATGTTCAGAGATGTTTGGAGCACAACAGAAGTTGCCATGAGATGGTAAGCAAGCCAGAACTTGGAGAGAGCCGAGGGAAGCCAAGCAATGAAAGCCAGCCTCGGAGAAGCAAAGTGAGGAACCCCCACTGGAACAGAGGCTGAAAGCAACAGAACCCAAGAACAAGGGACAAGCACATGCCAGCCACGTGACTTCTCGACTGGCCGAGATTTTCTAGACCTTTTGGCTTTTCTTGAGTGAAGGTAACCTCTTGTTGGTGCCTTAATTTGGACATTCCCATAGGCTTAGAACTCTAAACTTGTAACTTGTTAAATTCCCTTTATAAAAATTGTTCCAGTTCTGGTATATTGCATTCCAGCAGCTTTCAAACTAATACAACCTTTAAAATTATTATCACCATGAACATGGATTCATTTAAATATTTTTTGTCTGTATTTGCATATTGTAAGAGCATAATTTCGCAATTTGATGATTGAGAAGTGATATTTAGATACTTTTTGAAAATCACATTTTAACACAAAAATATATAGCTTAAGCGGATCCCGTTTGTCAAGCCTAGGATGTAAATTAAAAACTGACTTTTGATCTCCTGTTTAAATGTAATTTTTGATAATTTAACTGTGTTCTCACTGTGGGGAAAACCTTTATAATCTGAAACCTTTTTTAAATGTAGAGATAGTTCTAGCCCGACCACTCCTAAAGCATTAGAAATCTAATCATCAAGGGAAAGTTACTTTGGAAAATGGAGACCACTTTAAGTTCACTGCTGAACATGTCAGCAAACTAATGATTCTCTCATTTCCCAGGCCTTCTGGTTCTCAGGCTTTTACATCTCAGGAGGAAGTAATTGGCCCCTGTTAAAGGGACAGTTTGACAAATACTTTTAAGAGACATACTTTGAGCATTACTGGCAATAGAAGGGATGCAGTATTTCAAAAGTCAGATCAGTAGGTTCCAACTTGTTTGTGAAATTGGGGTACTATTTTTAAAAGTACAAGTTGTGCCAAGAAGAGAATCTGTAATGAGGCAGTTTTGTTGGAGAAATTTCTGTACCATAGCTGACATTACTCTCTAGCTTTCTGGGATCCTATTCCTGGTGATTTTTTTTTTTTTTTTTGAGAAATACCAGCTCATAGAGATGTCTGCATCTTGCAATATAAAAGAACTGAAAAGAAATGAAAAATCCTTTTTGTTGGACAGTCTCCAAATGGAGCTGGAACTTCAGAATTCAGCAAATGTTTGTGTTGACAGCTTAAGCTACATCTTGAAATTTTAAACATGGGCCAACTCATCCATTTTCAATGCTTTGGCCTTCTTCTTGCAAGTATAGTTTCCAAAATATTCAAAACTATCTATATTTTCTTTGACTAGAAGTTTGCCAGGTGGTAACCTAATTGCTGAGGCCTAATCCATAGGAAGAACATAGAGCTAAGTTACCATAATATTTTCCTCTACAATTCAGTGAACGAGACAGCCCACCGTGGAATAAAGCTATAGAATGGAAAAGAACCCTAGAGATCACTCAGGAAAGTCATGCAGCTTCTACTTGAACATGTCCAGCATCAGGCAGTTCAATAATATTAATAATTATTATTATATTTATACAATATATTATAATATATAATAATATTTTATTATGATGTCAACAATAATAAAGTACAATGGCAGCTGCCCTATTTTGGGCAACTGTATGCCAGCTCATTTGCTATGTAGCATTGTTTCAGTTAACCCTTATAATAATCTTTTGAAATAGAAGCTGTAGAGTGATTAGGGCACAGACTCTCGAGCAAGATTGTGAGTGTGAACCTCAGCTCCATATTTGTTTGTCATGTGGCCTG
This sequence comes from Myrmecophaga tridactyla, assembly GCA_004026745.1. Taxonomy (NCBI): domain Eukaryota; kingdom Metazoa; phylum Chordata; class Mammalia; order Pilosa; family Myrmecophagidae; genus Myrmecophaga; species Myrmecophaga tridactyla. The sequence goes on along the minus strand of PVIY010007711.1, from coordinate 69,020 downwards.
GAGCAAGTAATTAAATCCCTCTATGCCTCAGTTTCCTTATTGGTAAAAAGAAGAATATAATAGTACCTACCTAATAGAGTTGTTATGTGGATGTACAGGGTTAGCATGTGTAAAGATCTCAGAAGATGTTCTGGCCCAGAGCTACTGGGGTAAAGCCATTCCCATTTTAAAAATGAGGAACATGAGATTTAAATTTTATTTGATATGTGTACTTGAACCTGAAAGGAGCTGTGACCAAAACTGTGAGTCTGCCCAACTACGAAGCCATACCTGCTCTTACCCTTTAAACACATTGCTTCTCCTTGTGCATGGTGGCCCATTTCATTTCTGAACAATCAATTGTATGAAAGTCTCTTTTTATATTAAGTTGACTTCTGGCTTCTTTTAATTTTCCACTTTTGATCTCAGTTCTGCCAAAACAGAGAGGAAAAGAAAAAGTGCAAAGCTTAGGCTTTATCTGCCTGTGCCTGTTTAAAGCTGTTATGTATCCTAGAGAAGACATGTCCTTTAATCTTGATTCAGTAGCATAGTGTGGAAACCTTTGATTAGATTGTTTCCATGGAGATCGACCCACTCAATTGTGGGTGTGACCTTTTGGTTGGATTATATCCATGGAGATGTGACTCACCAATTGTGAGTGTGGTCTTTTGATTAGATGGAGATGTGACTCCACTCATTCAGGGTAGGTCTTTGTTGGTTGACTGGAGCCCTTTAAAAGGGGAAACATTTTGGAGAGCAGTCAGAGCCAATAGAGACTCTTGGAAAACAGTTGCTTCAGAGTCAACAGAGACACTTGGCAATGCTTGGAGTGCCGACAGAGCAGATGCCTAGATAGGAATGTTTGGAGTCCAGCGGATGTCACCATTTGCCTTCCCATAGATGCTAAGCAAGCCAGAACCCAGAATTGCGTCCCAGTGACACTATAGAAGGTCCACAGATGCTTAGGCAGGAAGCCACTGGCATCAGAAGCTAGAGGCAACAGAACCTGGACCACGGACCAGCAGATTATTTCCCAGTTGACAGAAGTGTTCTGGACAGCATCAGCCTTTCTTGAATGAAGGTAACCTCTTATTCATGCCTTAATTTGGGCACTTTCCTTAGAACTGTAAACTTGTAATGCAATAAATTCCCTAACAGCTATTCTGTTTCTGGTATATTGCATTCCAGCAGCTTTAGCAAACCAGGACAGATTTTGGTCCTGAAAGTGGGGTACTGCTGTGGGTTGTAAATTCCAATATGTTACAGTAGCTTTTTTTTTTTTTTTGGCTTTTAAAAAGGTGGAATTTATTAAGTTGCAAGTCTGCAGTTCTAAGGCCATGAAAATGTCCAAATTAAAGCAAGTCTATAAAAATGTCCAAATTAAGGCACCAACAAGAGATTGCCTTCATTCAAGAAAGGCTGATGAAGTTTGGGGTTTCTCTCTCAACTGAAAAGGCACTTGGCGAACCTGGTGATGTCTGTTAGTTTTCTTTCCAGGCTTCTTATTTCATGAAGCTCTCGTGGGGAAATTTTCCTTTTGTATCTCCAAAGGTCTCTGGCTGCCTGCAATGGCTTTTTAAATGAATAAGAGGAAGATTCTGGAAGGATTGTGAGACTCTTGATAGAGAAGGCCTAGAATGCTTTGAAGAGACTGTTGGTAGAGATGTGAACTCTAAAGATACCTCTGATAAGGCCTTAGACAGAGTGATGCACTGGAAGGATGGTGATCCTTGTTTTAAAGTGACAGAAAATTTAGCCAAATTGTGTCATGATTTTGCATGGAAGTTGAAATTTTAAAGTGGTGAGCTGTGGTACTTAGCTGAAGAGATTTCCATACTAAATATGGAAAATGCATCCTGGTTGCTCCTTGTAGCTTACAGTAAAATGTGACAGGAAGGAGATGAGTTGAGAACTTAACTCTTGGGTACAAAGAAACCAGAAATTGATGGTCTGGAAAATTCTGGGTTTCCAAAAAGTGACAACCCAGTGTGAGGATTTAAGCAAACATGGAAGCAGTCAGCCATTACAGAACAAGCGAGGATTGGAAATAGAGTTAGCCAGAAAGGGTTTGTATAAAGTCCTATTGTCTGATGGGCATGATCCCAGTATATTGATTAGAAAACCAAGAGTGTTGTAGGATCTGTGTAAATGGAACCACTGCCATCTGGATTAAAAGGGACAGAAAGGGGACAAATTGAAGGAAAAAATAACTTCAAAGGTAGAACTATGGAAGCTAAGGTCTGAAGCCAAGAAACCTCAGGCTAGGAGATCAGACCCACCCATGCACTTGGAGAGGGTGAATTTGCCCCAAAGGCAGAGGGCAGGCCTTCTGTCTAGATATTCAGAAAGAGTTTTAATTCCTTAAGCCTTGGAGAAGGTGGAGCACATAAGCCAGGGATTGGGGGTAGCCTAGTGATGATCGCCTCATTGTTCTAGAGAGGTTGAGCGTGTGCCCCAGAGATGACAGAGAGCCCAGGTGTTCCCCCAGTGTCTGGAGAGGGTGGAGGTGAGAAATATGTGGTCCTCCCAAATAACCTCAGTTTTGCAACCAACACTCCAGCCTTTGGAGAGAGCAGGACTACTTGGAAAGGATTTCTGAAGCCCCAATGATAAATGACTCTCAGACTTTGAAATCCAATGGAATTTGCCCTCCAGGTTTTCAGAACTGTTTGGGCAGTTGGGCAGCAGAACTGTTTGGGTCTAGTGACCCCTGTTTATCTTACTATTTCTCCCTATGGCAATGAAATCATGTATCCTATGACTGTCCTTCCTTTGTTTATGGGAAGCAGATAATTTATTCTGAATTTCACAGGTCCAGAGCCAGAGGAGAATATTTTTCACTAGGACAGACCAGGCTGCAACTGACTTTGATGAGATTTTGTACTGTTTTGACTTTGTGTGGTATTTGTATTGTTACTGAAATGTTTTAAGGCTTTCATGATATTGGGATGGAATGAATATATTTTATATATGGAAAGAACCATGTCTTTTGGGGGTCCAGAGGGTAGAATGTGCTGGTTGAAGCTGTTTTATACCACAGAAAAACCATGTCCTTTAATCCTGATTCAGTAGTGTAGGGTGGAAACCTTTGATTAGATTGTTTCCATGGAGATTGACCCACTCAGTTGTGGGTGTGACCTTTTGGTTGGATTACATCCATGGAGATGTGACTCACCCAGTTGTGGGTGTGGCTTTTTGATTAGATGGAGATGTGACTCCACTCATTCAACGTGGATCTTGATTAGTTTACTGGAGTCCTTTAAAAGGGGAGACATTTTAGAGAGAGCTCAGAGCCAACAGAGACTCTTGGAAAACAGTTGCTTCAGAGCCAACAAAGATGCTTGGAGATGCTTGGAGTGCTAACAGAGAGAGTAGAAGCCTAGACAGGGGAAGAGCCCAGCAGACATTACTATGTGCCTTCCCATAGATGCTAAGCAAGCCAGAACCCAGAGTTGTGTGTTGGAGGAAACCACTGGGATCAGAAGCTGGAAGCAACGGAATTGGGAACAAGGACCAGCACATGCCTGCCACATGCCTTCCCAGCTCACAGAGGTGTTCTGAACAGCATTAGCTTTTCTTGAGTGAAGGTAAACTATTGTCCATGCATTAATTTGGAGATTTTCGTGGCCTTAGAACTGTAAACTTGTAATGTGATAAATTCCCCTTTTAAAAGCAGTTCCATTTCTGGTATATTGTATTCCAACAGCTTTAGCAAATCAGTTCACTGCCCCTCACCAATGCTGGGTTAATGAGCTAAATGTTTGATGGAAATTGTTTGAACTCTGAAAACCTTGTAATTTGGAAAAAAGAGAGGGGAATACTTAGTTTGGAAGGCTCTCATATAAGCCCCCAATGACCCAGACTGGGTCTCTTGCTTGACCAGTTTCTTTTCTTGGCAAAGGAAAGTGTTCGATGATGGTCATACTCTGGTGGTGTACTCCTGGGATCAGGAGGATACTTATAAATGTAGGTGCTTGTTCTGGAAGGAATGCTCACTTGTAAGGAGGATGTGGAGGCCTTTAATACCTCTTGTTTTTGACTGTTGGCCTCAAACTTCCATAGAAAGGAAGAAAAGAAGAATACAACAGTTATTCTTGGAAATGGGATTAATTTCAAAAACCCATACTCATAGTGATTAAAAAGTTTTGGCAATGGATGGTGGTAATAGTAGCATAATATTGTAAATATAATTAATACCACTAAAACTCACACTTAAAATTGGTTAAAATGGCCAATTTTATGTTATGTATATGTTATCATAATAAAATTTTAAAAACAACAACCAACTCAAACTAATAACTCTCAGAGATTTGTGGGAGTAGATGAGATTACTTAGTTCTTGATTATCTGTTGGGAACAACCTCTAAGATTTGTTTTTGGAAAAGTGTTCTTTTCACTTATTATTTGACAAGCACATACCAACTAGTTAGTGTAGCATAAATTCCTTTTAGATGAAAGGAAAAACTTAAGATGCATGCCCTTAATGCATTAATGATTGAATTGGCACAGTATTACATAGTAGCAATATACCAGATATAGTATTCTTATGAATCACTCTGCAGGAAGTGATTCTTCTGTGCTTTACAAATAATAACCATTTTAAAGGACATTCATTACAGGTGTGTCATAACTTAGTTACTGATTTGCATGTTGTCATCTTTCACTTATTCTCCATTGGGCATCTAATTTAGGATCTGAAAATTCTCTTTTTCTTTCTCTGTACTGTAAAGCAGAGCTGCTTCTACTACATAATCTAACATATGATTATAAATGGTCCATCTTTGGTTTTTTGGTCCTGCAATGCTAAAAATTCCTGAGAGTGAAGAATATGTCTTTCATCCACTCTTCACAATAGCATAGGTCTTGGTGTCTTCTCAGTTTGTGTTTGGATTAAGTATATAAGGTCGTTGATAAAATATTTTTCCCAAGAATATAAACACAGCTTTGCAGATATGTGAGGAATGATTCTTGACATCTATGAGACTTCTGAACACTTCATAGCTAATGCTTAAATGACTTACTACATACTTAGTGGAAAATCTGTATGTGTGTGTCTCTTTCTCTTTCTGCCTTCCCACCCCTTTCCCACTCTCTATTCTCTCCTGTACTTTTATGGCTGGCATCTTCCAACCTCACTTCTTTCTACCCGTCATCATTCCACAGCTCTCAAGTAGTGTGATGTGGTCCCTTGGTTTCAACTAAAACCCCTGCAGCCACTGTCTTCAGGGCCATTGATGGTTTATTCACTTCACACCCTCACATTTCCACTGTCACTTAAGCATTGACATGTTAGAAACAGATCAATTTAACTCCTGCAAAACTCATGTCTTTGACTTTCTTTTCTCTGTCACCAGACAGAAGTGTCCTCTGAAACTGACCGTGGTGTCCTCCTCCTTTGTACTTCTCTCCCAAACTCCCTTGCTTCCCATACCCTCCCACTCTGCCCTGACAACCTTAGTACTTTGCATACTGCCAGTAGGTACTAACTCCAGCTGCACATTAGAATTCCCTGGGGAGTTCTTGAAAAGCTGATGCTGGGTCCCACTCCAGTGACTCATCAACATGTTTTAAAATACTCCAGGATATTGTAATATGCAGAAGAGTTGGATACCACTGCAGTAGGTATTCAATAAATATTTATTAACCAATGAAATAGTAATTTTCTGTGTGTCGTAAATACAGGTTAATGTTTTGAGGCTGGTTGATACTCTCTAGAATGCCTGCTCATGTGGCATTTTGCAAGTAGTCTTGGTGACCAAACATCATAATCATAGATTCTTGGCACTACTGTGCCATGTAGAGGAAAATATATCAGAGAAGAGGAGGGGAGGAGATGGAGATTTATCTTCAAAGGGGTATTGTCTTAAAATTTTTAATGAGAAATGGACTTTTATGATCTACTTTCAATTAAGTACTGTAAATAAATTTTGGAAGTCTGCTTTTTTTTCTCTGCTGCATGAATATGACTTGGTTGCTCATGTTCATGAAAGCATTAAAATGCTACTTTCTATAGATGTGCAGATTTCTTGTTTCTATAGATTGCTAAATCAAGTTTGGCAGGATCAGTTTTGTCTTACCTCCTCAGGGGATAGATCTTATCTGATAGAATTTGAGAGTGAAAAGACAATGAAAATTATAACTTTAAAATGCAACAGAAGTGACATTGAAAACAGGTGGTTTTCAAAGCTGGGATCAGGGATATTAGATGCTAACAGCCTGATACAGTGTAAGTGAGATGTTCCAACTTGAGTGTGGGGCAGTGGGGAAACCCAAGCTCTTATCCCCCCACCCCCCATTCGATGTGGCTGCTCAAATTTGGGCCCTATTTTTCTCTTCTATAGCACAGAGATAATGCCTTCCCCATAGGTCTTATAGAATTATTATGAGGATACATGAGGTGAGGGGTGTGAAAGTGGCCTTGAAGAAGCCACCAGGTGAAGGAAGAGGAGAGGAAGAGAAGAAGATGGTGGTCATGAACTGCACAGGACAGTTCCAGTGAGCTAAAGTAATGAGATTTCTCCACGGTATTTGAAATAAGGCACGTCCACATACAGTATGTTTTGCATTCTTCTCATTGAGTCCGAGGTGAAAGATGAGTTGTTGCCATGTTAAACTAATAAATGACATTTATAAAGTCAGAAGTTGGAAAAAATATAGCCTACCTCTTGGGAGCTTCCCCTTTGTGGGTATCCTAAGTAGGTCCAAAGGGATCACTCATCTATGATAGGAACAATTTAAAGATCTAAACTGAAGACAGAATAACCTTTAGAAACTTGCAGGCCCTAAGGGGCTTCACTGAGCATAATTTTCTTCGAATGGAAATATAAGCTTATAATTTGTTAGAAATAATTTTTCGAAAGTAAAGATGAAGTATGTAGAGTTTGTTACTCTCTTTTCAGCTCCTTCAACAAAAGTGTTATCTTTAAGATTACTAGATGAATGGTAATTGATTTCAGAATACAGTTGGAGAATTTCTTGTGGGAATAATATTTTTGTGTGTGACAATCTCTGGTTTTGTTTCCTGTAAAATTTTACCACGCTATGTTTTGACAAAGTTGCCTAACATTGGTGTTGAGTTATGAAAAGGAGTCATAGATCTATGGAAAATATTAACCCAGATTTTGATGGCTAAAAATCAACACAGATGGCAGAGAATGGGATTGAAGATCAGATTTTTGTGGGGGATTTGATATGGTCCAGCCCCTTCATTTATGGTAGATTCTTGGCTATTTTGCAAGGAGGTACCATTTGGAATTGTATTTAATTTTTTCCCCCTATTTGTTACTGAGTCTAATCTCTTCTGAACAAATGTGCCACTGTGTTTTATTTGTTTATTTTGTTAGTATGTTGAAAGAGTTAATGTTTACTGGCAGTTAGAAAATAGTTCTCCCCTTAACTCAGGTGACATTTTGAATAAAGAGGAAGAAAAAGGTGGCAGTGTGATGCCGTTAACTTTGGTGCCTTAAATGAATTAAGCTCAATTAAATACATTTTAATAAATATTTAAGTATCTTTTTTATGAAAGGAATGATACTAGCTGTGTTAGTAATGCGTTTGGCTGTCAATAATAGCCAAAATGATACAGCCTGACTGACACTGATTGAAAAGCATTTAAGTCAGTGTTTCTGGTTTTAATGCAATAGATTTACAGTGCCAGCAGAGACCAGTGCTTGCTGCTTTGCCATTCTCAGTGTGTTGGTTTTTGTCCTTATACTTGTCACGTAGCGGTCCATTATGGCTGCCACTGCTCTAGACAACTCTACCTTTCACAGCAGTGACGGAAGAGGGGAAAAGATGCAGAATAGAAAAATAAATCATCTCTTTTCAGACAGGACAAATTTTTCTCTGCCCCTTCCACACCCATAATAGACTTTGCCATAGCTGCTAGGGAAAAGGGAAAGTAAATATTTAGTGAATAAGAATCTGAATTTTATGATAATCTAAACCCAATCATAATTCATAATTAGCCTTTCCAATAAAAGCTTTTGCAAGAAAGAAGGAGAAGTGATTGTTGGGTGGGAGTCCAACACTGACTACCAAAGCAGCATGTGCAGGGATTTTGGAGAGAAATGAGTGGGATATGGTCATCAAGGACCCTAATACCTGACAGTGGGGAAAAGAAAGGTGTCAAAGAAATACAAATACAATACTGTTCTAAGAAGGTTTGTAGAGAAGTGGAGAAGTTAAAAAAAATCTCAGCAACGATAGCATTTGAGATGGGCACTGAAGTTTTCAACAAGTATAGGTAGACACTTAATTTGATCCAGACAATGGATTTTAGACTTCAGAAAAGACAAAAAGCCTTGTGTTTGTACAGCAGGTGACCCAAGTGAATAATCAGTGATTGGAAGGAGTTTGAAGCCAAACCTGCCGTGGTGGTTGTTGTTTTGCTTCATTAGACAGCAGTGGGTACATGAAAATATTCTTAGAGTGTTCAGAATGTCTGTGTTTTATGTGCCAGGCTAGTGCTGGGTGCTCCTCCAAATAGACTTACCTCCTCAGCAGAAGTACTAGTGTTTCTCCCCTCAGTGTTCCATTCATTCAAGGGTCATCCCTGGACTGCACTTGAATTGAACTTTAAATTGACATATGCTTCTGAAGCCTATTATTTGTAATTTGTAGACATGGATTCCTTTTAAGTGAAAGGAAGTCACCTCAAGTCCCAGGCCCAATTTTTTTTTGATTATTTTTAAAAACAATTTTTTGAGATATATTCACATGACATATAATCATCCAAAGTAGTCAATCAGTGGTTCAGTATCATCATATAGTTGTGCATTTTTGATTTTTGAACATTTTCATTACTCTAAAAACAAAAAAATATGTATATAAAAATAAAGTAAAAACACTCAAAACATCCCATACTCTCAATCCCCCCTACTACTTGTTAGTTTATTTTGTGCATTTATTTTACTCATCTCTTCATACACTAGATAAAGGAGTGTCAATCTCAAGGTTTTCACAATCACACAGTCACATCGTAAAAGCTATATAGTTATACAATCATCTTCAAGAATCCAGTTAACAGTTTTAGGCATTTCCCCCTAGTTACTCCAATACACCAAAAACTGAAAAGGGATATACATTTACTGCATAAGAATAACCTCCACAATGACCTCTCGACTCTATCTGAAATTTGTCAGCCACTGAAACTTTATTCTGTTTTATTTCTCTTCCCCCTTTTTAGTCAAGAAGTCTTTCTCAATCCCATGATGCCAGTGCCACACTCATTCCTGGGAGTCAGGTCCCACATTGTGAGGAAGATTTATACCCCTGGGAGTCAGGTCCCATGTAGGGGGAGCACAGTGAGTTTGCCTGCGGAGTTGGCTTAGAGAGAGAGAGGCCACATATGAGCAACAAAAGAGGTTTTTGGGGGATGACTCTTAGGCATAATTATAGGTGTCTTAGCTTCTCCTTTGCAGAAATAAGTTTCATAAGCGCAAGCCCCAAGATCAAGGGCTTTGCCTATTAAATTGGTTGTCCTCAGTGCTTGTGAGAATATTAGGTCTTACCCAGGTGTGAACTTTGATATTTCCACCTTTACCCCCAGTCCCTCAAGGGGACTTTACAAATACTTTATCTTCTTCTGCCTGTTATTATTCTGGGATGTATCAGGGCATCACACAAACCTCTACAACCAACAAGATCTCACTCCCTATTCAAGGTTTCATGTAATTATGGTGTTCGAATAAACTGCCCACATGAGTCAAATTAGATAGTGTGTTACCAAAAATATAAATTTTATACCAAATAAACATCTCTTCCTTTGGTCTCAAATAGAAGTTGAAGTTTTAATGTATACTCAATATCATCCTTTACCCTATAGTCTGATTTACCTTATTCCCAATCAGATCTGCTTCATCCATATCTCTAATTGAAATCTGGTCTCTTTTTCAACTTTTTAACAATTGCTGTATGGGGTAATGCTGACTTTCATAGCTGCAAAAGTGTAGTTCTGAGACTCAGGTGTCACATAGATATCTGAAATTTCAGGAATAACCTGGTTATACACAAAGAGCTCAGAATCTCAAAATTTAGAAGTAACAGTTACCACCCAGGAATAGCTGTGTGCTGTAAGAGCTTACAATCTAAGAACCTTTACAATAAACATTCTCCTGATAACCTTTTCTCTTGAATTCAGTTCTCAGAGTTTGCATATTATAATTAGTCCATATTAGTGAGGAATTATAATAACTTCTTTTCTTTTTCTGGCTTATTTCACTCAATATACTGTCCTCAATGTTCATTCACCTATTTGCATTCCTCACAACTTCCTTCTTTCTTGCAGCTGTTCAATAGTCCATTGTTTTTTTTATTTTGCATGGGCAGACAACAGGAATCAAACCTGGGTCTCTGGAACAGCAGGCAAGAACTCTGCCACTGTACCACCATTGCCCGCCCTGTCCATTGTTTTTCTACACCACAGTTTACCCTTCTGTTCATCAGTTGATGTACCCTTAGGCCTCCTATATCCATTGCAAATTGTGAGTACTATCACCATAAGCACCGATGTGCAAATGTCCAATTGTGACCTTGCTTTCACTTCTTCCAAGTATATACCTAATAATGGGGTTGTAGCATTATATGGCAACCCTATTCTTAGCCTCACATTGAACCACCACACTGCCCTCCAGAGGGGCTGCACAATTTTATTTCCCTCCCACCAGAGAATAGGTACATCTCTCTCTCCACATTTTCTCCAGCAGTTGTATCTTTCTGTTTATTTTTAAAGTTTTATTCATATACCATACAATCCATCCTAAGTAAACAATCAGTGCTTCCTGGTATAATTACAAAATTATGCATTCACCACCACCATCTATATGAGGACATTTCCATTTCTTCCACAAAAAAAGATGGGAAAAAAATGAAAAGGAGAAACAATACCAACACCAAGAATTTCATGCCCCTCCCTTATATGCCCCTGTTATTGACATTTGGCTTTGATATATTGCCTTTGTAACATTTAATGTAAACATATTAAATGTTACCATTATTTATAGACCCTCTTTTGCGTTAGTTGTATTTTTTCCATATACTATTCTATTTTCAACTCCTTGCACTGTTGACATTCATCTGTTCTCCCTCAAAAATGTAAACGTGATTTTTACATTTAATCACCACCATTGTCCATTCTATGTTTCACTAAATTATCACTCCCAGTCCAGTCTTTATCCTCTGTCTTTCCTTCTGGTGTCATACATGCTCCTAGCCTTCCTCTTTCAACCTTACTCAACACTCACCTTTATTCATTGTACTTACAATGTTGGGCTACCATCAGACAGTATGGTGCTATCCATTTCTGGATCTTCACAATCAATCCTGTTGAGCATTCTGTACTCCTTCAGCAGCAAATGCCCAATCTCTACCCTCTTTTTATCTCCTGATATCCTGTGCTCTCAACTTTAACTCTCAAAATTCACTCATTCATGTTAGTTCATATTCGTGAGACCATACAGTATTTGTCTTTTTGTTTCTGGCTAATTTCATTCAAAATAATGTTCTCAAGGTTCATCCACACTGTTGCATCATCACTTTATTCTGATATATCATAACTTATTTTTCTTTCTTTTTATGCTTATTTTGATGCTCTTCATTTCTACACTTGACTCCATACCTGTCTCTCCTGTCTTTTCCTATCTGCCTGCAGTGCTCCCTTTAGTATTTCTTGCAGAGCATGCCTCCTGTTCACAAACTCTCTTAGTGCCTGTTTGTCTGAAAATATTTTAAACTCCCCCTGATTTTTGAAGGCCATTTATGCTGAATATAGAATTCTTGGTTGGCAGTTTTTCTCTTTCAGTATCTTAAATATATATATCATGCTACTGCCTCCTCACCTGCATTGTTTCTGATGAAAAATCTGCACATAGTCTTATCGAGCTTCCCTTGTATGTGATGGATCACTTTTCTCATGCTTCTTTCGGAATTCTCTTTCTGTCTTTGACAATCTGATTAGTAAGTGTCTTGGAGTAGGTCTATTCAGATCTATGCTGTCTGGGGTATGCTGTGCCCCTTGGATCTATAATTTTATGTCTTTCAAAAGAGATGGGAAATTTTCAGTGATTCCTCCAACCATTATTATTTCTGCTCCTTTTCCCTTCTCTTCTCCTTCTGAGACACCCCTAACACATATGTCTGTGTGCTTCATGTTGTCATTCAGTTCCCCGAAACCCTGGTCAAAATTTTTCCATTCTTTTCTCTATCTTTTCTTTTGTATGTAGGATTTCAGATGTCCTGTCCTCTGGTTATCTCCTCTTTTCTTCTGTCTGTTCAAATCTGCTGTAGTAGGTCTCCATTGTGTTTTTTTTTATCTCTTCTATTGTGCCTTTCATTCCCAGGAGTTATGCCAATTGTTTTTTCAAGCTTTCGAGTTCTCCTTTATGGTCACCCAATGTCTTCTTCACCTCTTTCATCTCTTTTGCCATATCTTCCCTCAACTTGTAGATTTGATTTAGAAAATTAATTAGTTGTTTCAATGCCTGTATCTCATTTAAAGTGTTAGTTTTTGCTTTAGGCCACATCTTTAATTTTCCTAGTATGACTTGTAATTTTTTTGCTGATGTTCAGGCATCTGATTCCTTGGTTAGTTTATCTTAGGAGTCATTTTCCCTCTTTTACCGAGGCTTTTCTTGCTGGATAGTTTTGTTCTCTGTTCTTTGGTATTCAATTCAACATATTCTAGACCTCTAGCATAGCTCCTGTTTAACTGATCAGGATTTTTCAGCTCTTGCTTTTCTGGTTCTTGCTCTGCCTATGTGGAACCTTTTCTTGAGGAGCGTCCCCCAGATATGACTGACCCCAGTCACAGTTTCCCAGACATGCAGGCACAGCTCTCAGGAGGAGGATGTAATCAGTATCAAGTTTTCCTGGTGATAAGACCTAGCAGGTTGTCTGACTTTGCCTCTAGACACTGTGCTACCCTGCCCAGCCGGTGGTGCTTGTCAGCCCACAGTGCCTCCCTGGCAAACAGTGTGGCAGTGCCTTTATTTCTCAGCTTGCCATGAGCATGGTTGAAACAGGGGCTGAGGTAGAAAGCAAGCTTAAGTGGTTTCTTATTCCCAGCCCCTGGGGTTTGAATTCTCTGTAGGACGGCCACCACTTGAGGAAGACTCTGACCCCCTTTCCTTGGGAAGATACATCCTTTATTTCCTTCACTTGAATTGGACTTTCCCCTCAGACCAATCTTAACTCTGCCCTTGCCTGTGTCCATACTGACAATTGGAAATGCCTGAGGCTTTCTCTAATGAGCTACTTAGAATACATTAAAAAAGAAAAATAAAAAGGAGAGAAAAATCAAATCAAACCCCTTTTCAGAGTCAGTCTCCAGCCCCCAAGTTTCTCCAGTCAAGAGCTGAATTTTGTATCTGGATTTCTGTTCCCCTTTTCTTGGGGTACAGCCCTTTTCTGGTTTCTTGAGCTAGAATGACTCCAAAAGCATCCTTTTGTTTTTTCTTCATCAGCCCTGTCTTCTCTGCTGGGAGAGACCTCAGGATTACTTTCCTGCTCTCTCTGGGTTTATCTTTGTTTGAAGCTTGTATTCACGAGTTTGAAATTGTTCATTAAAAATGCAAGCGGAGTTTGGTTGAGCTACCTTCCCTTAATTCTAGTAGAGACTGCTTCTTTTTCCACAGGGAGGCATCTGGCCTGTTGTGACAGTGGAGTCTCTACAGTTTGGAAACTTTACTTACACTTCCCTGATGTGATATCCTTTTACCCATGCCAGACTGGTATACAATGTGTGTCCAGTCATGGGTATCCCCCAAACAGTATTCCAGATAGTTCCTGGCTATTTACTAGCTACTTGAGAGAACTGACTAAATTCCACACCTCCCTATGCCACCATCTTGCCCTGCCCTCAGGCACAATTTTCTTAATGTAATATGGTAATGTCAGGCAGTTTAATGAACTGTGGTAGGCTTTTAATGCTGGTGATTTGCATTAGCTTCATTTTGAATGATTGCTTATAAACCATGCCAAGTTATTTTTGGACCAATTATGGAAGTCATTGGACTAATTTTTCTGTAAGGACACTTACAGAAGTCATAATTGGGAAAGAGATGTTGGTAAGTCTTAGTTTTCCCTCAAGTCTCTAACCACATAGCCCAACACTTTTCCATATTGTGCTTAACTTGAAGTGAGACTGGAGACTTGGAGTGGAGGGAGAATTGAGAGACCCAAGTGACCTTTCAAAGACTGGCATTTTTATAAGGAATAAAATCCATGTAATAAAGGATAAACAGTTCTATTGTTGATATAGCATTCAGGGGATTGGATTGACTATTTGCCCAGTGAATGATGGGACTGCCCAACACCTCACATATAGCTCCTGATTGTTAACATTTGTCCTCTAGAATGGGAAAGAATGATAGTTTTTCTCTTTTCTGAGGTATAAGGCTTAATATATATGTTATATATATTTTTGTATAATGTTAAATATATTTTATTACAGTCTTCAAACTCATTTGACTCACTCTGTAAGCTTTCACCACTCAGGATAAGGCCTCATTGATTTATTTCATTACCTGGCTTTGAATGGGAATGACCTTCATGTTCTTTTATTTAATTCCATTCTGAAGTTTACTTGCTCCTTTCTGAGAATTTTGATGATTTAATGCTATTATGTCCAATATGCTTTCCAAGGCTGACACAGGGGTTGTGGCAATGGAAGGAATATTACAATAAATCAAGACAATATTGATCGTTTAAAAATAACATGGATCTTTATCCATTGCTTGGATCATGCCATACAAGGTTGCATTAAGAAAATGAGATGTTTCTCATGAGGAAAAGCATTCTTTTTTTTTTTTACTAAGAGCCAAGTATATATTTAATTCTGTTTTTTCCTCTATACCCCTTGTGAATAAGCTGTAATTTGCTTTTGCTGACTTCAAAGTTTTCTCTCCTCTTCTTATTTTAGCTACTCTTTGATTCTAATCTTATGAACTTATATTGTTTTTTTAGATCTAGGTTTTCTGACATTAAAGGGATACTGTTATAGAATCAGGCAGTTCTTAGACCAATTGGAGGTACGAGATGAAGATCTCAAAAAGGAAAGCTGATTATTTTATTAATAGCTTTTTTACCTTTTGATGTATTATTTTTCTCATACAAAGGTAAGAAAATCGGTATTTACCTACCTAAGTGCCAGGCACTTTACACCAATATCTCATTTCCTTCCTATAAAAGCTATTTGGTCCAAGTGGTGTTGTCTGATAGCAGGGAAACTCGGTTGGTGGAGCAGTTAACCTAATACTTCACAGTTAGTAAGTGATTAACAAGATTCGTATTCAGGTCAGCCTTTCTCCAAAGCTGGTTAGCCTCTTATACAGTGTTGTTTCCTAATATAAGCAGCAAATTATCTGGAATGCAGATGTTACCCACTTCCTGTATCTGTGGCATGACAGCAGAAGCTTATGAATGAGAGAGGGGAACATGCTGTGGCCAATCAGTATCTCTTTAGTTTCTTATCCAGAAGATACCAGTAAATTCCTACGCTTCAAAAAAATCAAATGAAGAAAGACGCCCAGTTGACAGGAGTATCCTCAGATTGAAGATTTTAGACATGCGAAGAACACTCTGTGCAGGTTATTAAGCCACTATTTCTCAGCTCCTAACCTGTCCTTCCACTTCTGTTGTGGTGAAACCACATTTCTCCTTTGCAGCTGTTTCCCTTTGGTTTCTGCCAACAGGCAGTATGAGGCTAGAGGAGGGAGAACGGACATGCTTATCCTGTTTGCCTCCCTTCCTGACAGTGTCACTTTAGCAGTTCTTTACCCACAAGAGGTAGTTTGTTTTCAAGAAGTTGAATCTGGTTTCTGGCTTTTTCCCAATTTTCCCAGAAGCAGCTGCTGCATTGTAACTCCTAAGATATCTCCAGTCGGGGGCTGCCCCCTACTCAGAGGCTGGCTCCAGCTATAGGGCTCTCCCCAACCCTTAATCTCTGTCCTCTTAGCCCTGAGGGAGCGGCTGTTGCCCCAGGGTTTCCTTTGTGTCTTTCTTTGTGTAATTTTTGTTTTCCCAGGTAGACCCTCACTCACTCACATTTTTTAAGAGAATAACTTCTAAGTTATGCGGACATTTGGCATGAACACACACAGCCCTAAACACATACTGGCCTATTTCTGATATAAGGAAGTTGGGCAGAAATAGTAGAAGAACATGAGGGATTTGCAAGCAAATTTCATTCAGATTTCCACAGTACAATCCAATCCTGGGATAACATGCATAATATAAGAAAAGAAGAGGAAAGAATAGCAGACTTAGAGAAGCTGTGCGTTCTGGCATCAACTTTGCCTCCAGGTTCATGAATGACATTCTTTCCATGCCTCAGTTTCCTCACCCCTAAATCTTGGATAATGCTAGCTACTAAGTTAATACTATGAAGTCAAATGAAGTTCAGAGAATTAAGAGTACTTGTAGAGGGCGGTCCACGGTGGCTCAATGGCAAGAACGCTTGCCTGCCTTCCCAGAGGACCCGGGTTCGATTCCCTGTGCCTGCCCACGTTTAAAAAAAAAAAAAAAAGTACTTGTAGAAACTATCGAAAACCTTTAATTAAATTATTGAGATGATCAAATATTATGTTGGTATGTTTATATTTTCTCTCTATCTAGAGGAGTTTGCTGAAACCATAGGAGACTTTAGGTTCATGAAGTGTGGTAATGAAGAGAGGTGGGGCAGTGACCAAGCAATCGCTGAGGACTAACTCTGCCTTGGCATTGTGCTCAGTGCATAAGGCACAAAAATATTTGTACTGTCTTTCTAAAGAGCTGGGTAAAGCGGAAGTGGGTTTACATTTTCAGCAAGAAAAAATGTTGCAGAAAGAACATTTTGAGTCAAGCATGATGAAAAACTAAAATAGGACATCAAGGGAAGATGTTTTTACATTTTTATTTTGAAATAATTATACATTCACAGGAAATTGCAAAAAAATGTACAGAGAGGCTCTGTGCCCAAAACAAGTTTTTGAATGATATCTCTAGAGGTTTTAAAATAGAAAAATCTGACTTGGAAGAAGAGGTTGGATCAAGTGACATACTGAGTTTTTATGCTTTCTGCCTCTTTCGTGAATCTCTACCATCCTTATTCTCTTCCCATAACAGGTTTTCCTTCACGGGTTGCTGAGCAGCACAGACCAGAGCACCTTTTGGTGTAGGATAGCATGCTTCTTATGATCAGACTTTAAGAATAGCTACCACTTATTGAATACTTCTCCAATTTGGGGCACTGTGGTGTGAGCTTTACATTCATTCTGTCAACGACCCTACAAAATTTTCAAAGTAAGTGTTTTCTTTTGCATGGACAGGCACCGGGAGTCGAACCTGGGTCTCTGGAATGGCAAGCGAGAACTCTGCCACTGAGCCACCGTAGCACTGCCCCAAAGTAGGTTTTATGGTCTTCAGTTTTATAAATATAGTAACCAGAGTTCAGAAATATTAAACATGTCAAAAAGTGCACCTAGGATATAGTCTCTAAAAGAATTGTCCTTTCTACTATACCATGCTACTTTGGAAGAAATTCTGATGTTTTTTCCTAAGTAGAAAATTGTCATCTTCCTGCACACTACTCTGTCTGCCTTCTTCCTCTCTTTCCACCCCTTCAAATTGGTCTCAAGATGGCAGTGATTAGAAATATTTCCCATCAGAATATAAAGTGTAATTATGATTTACATTATATACATGTGGAAATAGAATAGTTCTGTGGCATCTCCAGGCAAAGGCAGAAGCTATTGGTCTTCTGGTGGTATATTCCATTCCCTCAGCATATTTATTTATTGTAGGTAAAATTTTTCTTGAGGTAATTTCATATAGTTTCATAGCGTCATCTCTTTTGGTACTTTCATTGACCTAAACTTCATCTTTTCTCTATCTGACAAGGTACCGAAATAGCATTCCATTTTTATTCTACCTGCTGTTCTCTTCCTTTTCTTAGTCATACTGGAGTCCTCTACTTGAGGAGCTCCATGGAGCTACCTGAATTGCAGCTGTCTCAAGGCTTCTCTATGTTATATTTTTGTGTCATTGAGATTTTGAGACTTACCTGGAATAGAGATCATCCTTATGATTGCTGTTTTTAAAATATTCATTTATTACTTCTGCTATTAAAAAATAGCATTCTCATTTTAAAGATTTTGAAAAATATAGAAAAGTGTTTAAAAAGACTATTAAAATAAGCTATAGTCCATTCAGTAATAAATACTTTTAGCCTTTTCGTATAATGTCTTCAACTTCTTTTAGATGTCAGAAATTTATATATATATTTAAATAGTGATTATATAAATGTTGCTTTACTGCTTGCTTCTGGGCATTTGTACATGTTATTAAATATTCATTGAAAGAATTTAAATGCTGTTTACCTTTAAATATAGAACATATATAGGTTACAAAATTAAAACAGTATAAGAAGGTATAAAATGCAAATTATTTCTTCTTAATCCACCCCCCAAATAATCATCTGTAACAATTTCTCACCTGTTCATGATAAAAAAAAATTTTAATTACACAAATGAAATATTATATACTTGTTCTGAATCTTGCACTTTATAATTATTATGTCTTGAAGCGCAAACAAATTTATTTCATTTTAACAACCTTATATAATTCCCCTGTATGGATCTACCATAATTTATCTCACATATCCTTTTTTCACATATCCTTTCGATAAATATTTTTTGCTGTCTTTTTTTCCTATCTCAAATAATACTGCAACAAACATTATCTTAAAAATACATTATTAATGCCTTTTTTGCCAACATATTATTAACATGAATTCTTAGCAGGATATACAACTAGTAATGTCCACAAGGGCTTAGGCATTTTAAAAGTTTGCTAAGTACTGCTAAATTACATTTCAAAGATTGCATCAGTTTAGATGCTCAGCAAGAGTTTAGCAGAGTACTTGTTCTCACTCTTGCAAGCACTGAAATTTATCAAAATTTTTGCAAATTTTACATTTGAAAAATACCATGCTTTGATATCAATTTCTTTGAGTGAGGGTGGTCATCTTTTCAGACGTTTATTGGTCATTTTTATTTATTTCTATGAATTACCCTTTTACATCCCATGTATTTTTTTTATGTAACATATTTTTTTTAATTTTTATTTACAAAATATAACAAACATACAAACATGAACATTCTTAACATATGAACATTCCATTCTTGGTATATAATCAATGACTCACAATATCATCACATACTTGTATATTCATCACCATGATCATTTTTTAGAAAATTTACATCACTCCAGAAAAAGAAATAAGAAAAAAGAAAAAACTCATATATACCACCCCCCTTATCCTTCCCTCATTGATCACTAGTATTTCCATCTACCCAATATTTTTTAACCTTTGTTCCCCCCATTTTTTCATATACCCCTTACCACTCCCTTTCATTGTTCATTAGTATTTCAGTGTACTCAATTTATTTTAACATTTGTTCCCCTTATTATTTATTTATTTTTAATCCGTATTTTTTACTCATCTGTCAATATCATAGCTAAAAGGAGCATCAGAAAAAGGTTTTCACAATCGCATTAGTCACATTGCAAAAGCTATATCGTTATACATTCATCTTCAGGAAACATGGCTACTGGAACACAGCTCTACAGTTTTCAACACTTCCCTTTAACCTCTCTAATATACCTTAAACTAAAAAGGGGTTGTTTATAAATTGTGTAAGAATAAACTCGAGGATAACCTCTCTGACTCTGTTTGAAATCTCTCAGCCACTGCCACTTTATTTTGTCTCATTTGTCTCTTCCCCCTTTTGGTCGAAGATTTTCTCAATCCCTTGATGCTGAGCCCCAGCCCATTCTAGGATTTCTGTCCCACATTTCCAGGGAGACTTACACCCCTGGGAATCATATTCCACATAGAGAGGGAGGGTGGTGAGTTTGCTTGCCGTGTTGGCTGAGAGAGAGATAGTCCACATCTGAGCAACAAAAGAGGTTCTCAGGGGGTGACTTTTAGGCCTAATTTTAAGTACGCTTAGTCTATCCTTTGCGAGAATAAGTTTCATATGAACAAACTCCAAGACTGAGGGCTCGGGCTATTGATTTGGTTGTCCCCACTGCTTGGAGAATATCAGGAATTCTCCAAATGGCGAAGTTGAATTTCCCCCTTTCTCATCATTCCCCCAAGAGGACTTTGCAAATGCTTTTTTATTCACTGTTCAAATCACTCTGGTATTTATCTGGGCATTGACTCTGGACAAACCTATAAAATCTCATGCCCTACTCAAGGTTCCATGTACTTATGGCATTCAATTAAACTGTCCATATAAGTTATAATAGGAAATGCACTTGTCAAAATATAAATTTTGTACCAAATAAACATTTTTTTCTTTAGTCTCACATAAGTTAAACTTTTAAAATATGAATTACCATCTATTTTCAACACCCTGCAATATTGACATTCCTTTGTTCTTCCTCATGTAAAAACATTTTTTAATTTGTACATTTTGTCACTATCATTGTACACCCTAGGCATTCCTAGATTATACCATCTCAATCTTTATCAGCTTTCCTTCCTTCTGGTTTTATTTGTGCCCCCAGCCCTCCTTCCTCTATCATTCTCACATTCAGCTTCATTCAGTGTACTAACATTATTGTGCTGCAATTAAGTAGTATTTTGCTATCCATTTCTGAATTTTTTACAGTCAGTCCTATTGCACAATCTGTATCCCTTCAGCTCCAAGTATCCCAAATCTACCCTATTTCTATCTCTTGATGGCCTCTGTTCTTAACAGAAATTCTCCAAGTTCCTTCGTTAGTGTCAGTTCATATCAGTGAGACCATACAGTATTTATCCTTTTGTTTCTGGCAAATCTCATTCAGCATAATGTCCTCAAGGTTCGTCCATGCTGTTATATGCTCTATGATTTTATTCTGTCTTACAGCTGCATAATATTCCACCGTATGTATATACCACAGCTTGTTTAGCCACTTGTCTGTTCATGGATATTTGGGCTGTTTCTGTCTCTTGGCAATTGTAAATAATGCTGCTATAAACATTGGTGTGCAAATGTCCATTTGTGTCCTTGCCCTCATTTCCTCTGAATAGATACCTAGCAGCAGTATTGCTGGATCATAAGGCAATTCTATACTTAGCTTCTTGAGAAACTGCCAAACTGTCTTCCATAGCCGTTGTACCATTTTACATTCCCACCAACAGTGGATAAGTGTGCCTCTTTCTCCACATCTTCTCCAGCACTTGTCATTTTCTTTTTTATTGAAAATGGCCATTCTGGTGGGTGTGAGATGATATCTCATTGTGTTTTTTGATGTGCATTTCCCTAATAGCCAGGAAAGTTGAGCATCTTTTCATGTGCCTTTTAGCCATTTATATTTCCTCTTCTGAGAAGTATCTGTTCATGTCTTTTGCCCATTTTGTAATTGGGTTGTTTGTCTTTTTGTTGTTGAGTTGAACAATCTCTTTATATATTCTGAATACTAGACCCTTATCTGATATATTATTTCCAAATATTATCTCCCATTGTGCTGTCTTTTTACATTCCTGACAAAGTTCTTTGATGCACAAAAGTGTTTAATTTTGAGGAGTTCTCTGTTATCTATTTCTTCAGTGCTCATGCTTTGGTTGTAAGATCTAGGAAACCGCCTTCTATTGTAAGATTTAAAAGATATTTCCCTACATTTTCTTCTAAAAGTTTTATGGCCTTAGATCTAATGTTTAGGTCTTTGATCCACTTTGAGTTAATTTTTTAATAAGGTGTGCCATACAGATCCTCTTTCATTCTTTTGCATGTGGCTATCCAGTTCTCCAGGCACCATCTATTGAAGAGACTGTTCTGTCCCAGGTGAGTTGGCTTGACTGCCTTATCCAAGATCAGTTGTCCGTAGATGAGAGGGTCTATATCTGAACATTCTATTCTATTCCAGTCATCAGTATATCTCTCTTCATGCCAGCATCATGCTGTTTTGACCACTGTTGCTTCGAAATATGCCTCAAAGTCAGGTAGTGTGAGACCGCTGACTTTATTTTTCTCTCTTGATATTTTTAGCTATTCAGGGCACCCTGCCCTCCAAGATAAATTTGGTTACTGTTTTTTCTATTTCTGGAAAGTAAGTTTTTGGGATTTTAATTGGTATTTCATTGAATCTATACATCAATTTAGGTTAGAAGTGACATGTTAATTATATTTAGTCTTCCAATCCAGGAACACAGTATGCCCTTCTATTTATTTAGGTCTTCTGTTATTTCTTTAATAATTTCTTGTAGCTTTCTTTGTATAAGTCTTTTGCATCCTTAGTTCAATTTATTCTTAAATATTTTATTCTTTTGGTTGCAATTGTAAATGGAATTTTTTTCTTGATTTCCTCCTCAGGTTGCTCATTACTAGTGTATAGAAACACTGCAGATTTTTGAATTTTTATCTTATAACCTGCTACTTTGCAGTATTCTTCAGTATTCCTCTTCAGTTTTTTTGGAGAGTTTGAGCAGGATTAGGATTAATTTTTTCTTGAATGTTTGGTAGAATTCACATGTGAAGCCATCTGGTC
Source organism: Myrmecophaga tridactyla (assembly GCA_004026745.1). Classification (NCBI taxonomy): domain Eukaryota; kingdom Metazoa; phylum Chordata; class Mammalia; order Pilosa; family Myrmecophagidae; genus Myrmecophaga; species Myrmecophaga tridactyla. The sequence continues at coordinate 46,526 of PVIY010007711.1, read as the reverse complement.
CTAGACTTTTCTTCTTTGGGAGCTTCTTAATGCCTAATTCATTAAGAATTTATTTTTTTTACTTTACTTGTGATTTATTTGTTGAGGTCGTCTATTTCTTCTCAAATCAGTGTTTGTTGTTCATGTCTTTCTAGGAAGTTATCCATTTCATCTACGTTGTCTAGTATTAGTCTAGTGGTTTCGCTGTAGATTTTTCAGGGTTTTTGACATATAGTATCATACCATCTGCAAACAGTGAGAGTTTTACTTCTTCCTTTCCAACTTCTATGGCTTGTATTTCTTTATCTTGTCTAATTGCCCTGGCTAGAACTTCCAACACAGTAACAGTAGTGACAGTGGATATATCCTCGTCTTGTTCCTGATCTTAGGGGGAGATTTTTCAGTTTTTCCCCATTGAGGATGATATTAGCTGTGGGTTTTTCATATATTCCCCTTATCATGTTGAGGGAGTTCCCTTCTATTCCTATCCTTTGAAGTGTTTTCAACAAGAAAGGATATTGAATTTTGTCAAATGCCTTTTCTGCATCAATCGAGATGATACTGTGGTTTTTCTGCTTTGATTTGTTGATATGGTGTAATATTAATTGATTTTCATATGTTCAACCATCCTTGCATACCTGGGATGAATCCTATTTGTTCATGGTGAATAATTCTTTTAACGTGCTGCTGGATTCGATTTGCAAGAATTTTGTTGAGGATTTTTGCATCTATATTCATTAGAGAGATTGGTCTGTACTTTTCTTTTCTTGTAGTATCTTTGTCTGGCTTAGGTATGAGGGTGATGTTGGCTTCATAGAATGAGTTAGGTAGCCTTCCCTTCTCTTCAGTTTTTTTTGGAGAGTTTGAGCAGGATTAGGATTAATTTTTTCTTGAATGTTTGGTAGAATTCACATGTGAAGCCATCTGGTCCTGGACTTTTCTTCTTTGGGAGCTTCTTAATGACTAATTCATTAAGAATTTATTTTTTTACTTTACTTGTGATTTATTTGTTGATGTCATCTATTTCTTCTCAAATCGGTGTTGGTCTTTCATGCCTTTCTAGGAAGTTGTCCATTTCGTCTATGTTGTCTAGTTTATTAGCATAACATTGTTCATAGTATCCTCGCATTACCTTCTTTATTTCTGCAGGGTCATTGTTAAGTCTCCTCTTCCATTTTTGATTTTATTTATTTGCATCCTCTCTCTTCTTTTTGTCAATCTGGCTAAGGGTCCATCAATCTTACTGATTCTCTCATAGAAGCAACTTCTGGGTTTGTTGATTTTCTTGATTGTTTTCATGTTCTCAGTTACATTTATTTCTACTCTAATCTTCATTATTTTTTTCCTTTTGCTTGCTTTCATGTTAGTTTGCTGTTCTTTCTGTAATTCTTCCAAGTGGACAGTTAAGTCCTTGATTTTTGTTCTTTCTTCTTTTTTGATATAGGCATTCAGGGCAACAAGTTTCCCTGTTAGCACTGCCTTTGCTGCTTCCCATAAATTTTGATATGTTGTATTTTTATTTTCATTTGCCTTGAAGTATTTACTGATTTTTCCTGTAAAAACTTCTTTCTTGACCCACTGCTTGTTTAAGAGTGTGTTTTTGAGCCTCCATATATTTGTGAATTTTTTGTCCCTCTGCTTATTATTGATTTCCAACTTCATTTCTTTATGATCGGAGAAAGTGTTTTATATGATTTCAATCTTTTAAAATTTATTGAGACTTGCTTTGTGACCCAGCAAATGGTCTATGCTTGAAAATTATCCATGAGCACTTGAGAAAAAGGTGTATCCTGCTGTTGTGGGGTGTAATGTTCTATAAATATCTGTTAAGTCTAGCTCATTTATTGTATTATTCAAATTCTTTGTTTCTTTATTGATTCTCTAGATGTTCTGTCAATTGATGAGAGCAGGGAATTGAAGTCTCCCACTATTATAGTTGAGGTGTCTTATTTCTTTTTTCAGTGTTTGCCTCATGTATTTTGGAGCACTTTGGCTCAGCACATAAATATTTATGATTTATATGTCTTCTTGTTGAATTGTTCCTTTTATTAATACATAGTGTCCTTCTTTGTCTCTTTTAATTGTATTACATTTGGAGTCTAATTTGTTGGATATTAGTATAGCTACTCCTGATCTTTTCTGATTGTTGTTTGCATGAAATATATTTTCCCAACCTTTCACCTTCAACCTGTGTTTATCCTTGGGTCTAAAATGCATCTCCTGTAGATAACATATAGATGGGTCCTATTTTTTTAATCCACTCTGCCAGTCTATGTCTTTTGCTTAGGGATTTTAATCCATTAACATTTAGTGTTATTATTGTACAGATAGTACTTTCTTCTACCATTTTGCCTTTTGGATTTTATATGTCATATCTAATTTTTCTTCTTTTTACTTTACTGGTAGTCTTCATTTCTACACTCTTCTCCATGCCTCTCTCTGCTATCTTTTCCTATCTCTAGTGTTCCCTTTAGTATTTCTTGCAGAGCCAGTCTCTTGGTCATAAATCTCACAGCGATTTTTTTTGTCTGAAATTGTTTTAACTTCCCCCTCATTTTTGAAGAACGACTTTGTTGAATATAGAATTCTTCATTCACTGTTTTTTTCTTTTAGTATCTTATGTGTATCATACTATTGTCATCTTCCCTCCATGGTTTCTGCCAAGAAATCTATGCATAGTCTTATTGGGCTTCCCTTGTATATGATGGATTGCTTTTCTCTTGCTCCTTCCCAAATTCTCTTTTTCTCTTTGACATCTGACATTCTGATTAGTAAGTGTCTTGGAATATGTCTATTTGTATTTATTCCTTTTGGTGTATGCTGCACTTCTTGGATCTGTAATTTTAAGTCTTTCATAAGAGTTGGGAAATTTTCAGTGACCATTTCCTCCATTAGTTTTTCTTCTCCTTTTCCCTTCTATTCTCCTTCTGGAACACCCACAACGTATATACTCATGTGTTTCATTTTGTCATTCAATTCCCTGAGTCACTGCTCATATTTTTCCATTCTTTTCCCTATATTTTCTTTTGCTTGTTGGATTTCAGATGTCCTGTCATCCAATTCACTAATTGTGTTAGTTAGATTCAGTTGTCAACTTGGCCAGGTAAGCATACCTAGTCTTGTTGCTACGGACATAAGCCAATGGTATGTGAACCTCATTTGTTGCTAATTACATCTGCAGTCGGCTAGGAGGCGTGTCTGCTGCAATGAGTGACGTTTGACTTAATTGGCTGGTGCTTAAATGAGAGAACACAACGTAGCACAGCCTAAGCAGCTCGGCGTTCCTCATCTCAGCCCTTGCAGCTCAACCCAGGCCTTTGGAGATGGAGAAAGAAGTTACCCCGGGGAAAGTTGTTGGAACCCAGGGGCCTGGAGAGAAGACCAGCAGAGACCATCCTGTGCCTTCCACATAAGAAAGAACCTCAGTGGAAAGTTAGCTGCCTTTCCTCTGAAGAACTAACAAAATAAATCCCCTTTTATTAAGAGCCAATCTGTCTCTGGTGTGTTGCATTCCCACAGCTAGCAAACTAGAACACTAATTCTATCTTTTGCCTCTTGAAATCTAACATTGTTGGTTTCCATTGTTTTTTTCATCTCTTCTACTGTCATTCCCATAAGTTTTGTCATGTGTTTTTTAAGACTTTTGATTTCTTCTTTTTGTTCGTCCCTTGCCTTCTTTATATTCTCCCTCAATTTATTGATTTGATTTTTGGTGAGATTTTTCCATGTCTGTTCAAACAACCTGAATTAATTGTTTCAACTCCTGTATCTCATTTGAATTGTTGGTTTTTTCCTTTGAGTGAGCTCTATCTTCAATTTTCCTAATATGATTTGTTACTTTTTGCTGGTGTCTAGGCATTTAATTTCATTAATCAGTTTATTCTGGAGATTGTTTTCACTTTTTTAGTAAGATTTTCTTGCTTGATGACTTTATTGTCTATCTTTCTTTGACATACAGTTCAGCTTATTCTAGACCTCTAGTTTAGGTTTTATTTAACAGATCAGAATTTTTCAGTTCTTATTTTCTTGTTTCTTGCCCTGCCTGTATGGTGCTTTTTTCCCCCTTAGGAGGGTCTACTTAGGTGTTATAGACCCCAGTCAGATTTTCCCAGACCAGACTGGTCTCCTCTCAGGAAGGAAGAGTCACCTGAGTCAATTTTCTCTGAGGATGAGACCCAGCAGATTGAAAGACTTTCCTATGAAGCCTCTAGATTTCTGTGTTTTTCCTATCCTGCCCAATATGTGGCACTTGTCTGCCTGCAGGTCCAACCAGCATGAAGTGATGCGGTGCCTTTAACTTCAGCAGACTCTTACTGCTGGGGGCATGGTGGAGACAGAGGTGAGGTTGTAGTCTGGCTTTTCTTGCTTCAGTTTTCCAGACCCTGGTGTCTGAATTTCTTGAGAGATTTCACCAGAGCTGGGCCTCACCCCTCTCCTGGGGAAGGCACAGCCTCCCAAGAATTACTTCCTTTCCCCTGATCAGCCCCTTTACTTCTCAGACAAGCTTAGTTCTGCCCTTTCCTGGGGCAGTTGGAGCCTGAGAAGCCTTACAGTTGTATGCAAAGAGCAGTCAAGCATTAAAACACAGCCAGAAAAAAGATAAGGAAAAAAGTCCTTTTCAGAGCAGGACCCCCATTCCTCAGGGTTGCTAATCAAGAGCTTAAGTTGGTATGTTGCTCAGTGTATCTGCAGGTTCTATGTGCCCCCTACTTTACTTCAGGGCCCAGACCCTTTCAAGTATTTTGTGCTGTCTAATCTGGAAAAAAACCTGTTTTTTGTTTTCCTTTTTCTGTCAGTCCTGCCCCCTCTATGCCGAACCAAAACCCAGCAAACTCAGCTTTTAATAGGGGTTCAGCTGACTGGGGGTCTATTTTTAGTAGTCAGAATTTGTTAATTAATGCCGCAGTTGGAGCTTGGTTGAGCTCAGTCCCTTGCTGTTAGTAAAGTCCCTTTCCTTTCCCCTCTGGGAACCAGCCTGTGGGAGAAGGTCGCCTGCCTTTGTGGCTGGGGGACTCATGGTTCTTGGTGGGATTGCAGCTGGTCCAGCTTGTCCAGACTGGTATACACTGTGTGTCCAATAACTGATGTGTTCCCAGCAGTTGTTCTCTACTGTTCCTGGCTATTTACTCGCTGCTGTGGAGGATGAAGTAAATTGAATTCCACATCTCACTGAGCTGCCATCTTGAATCTCTGTGTTATATTTTACAACCCCTAGTGTATTTTTTGCTACATACCCATGAGCCATTTATGAGTTTTCATTTCTCTAAATCCTCAGCTATATTTTATGTTAGTAGACTTGAATTTTAACCAACTTCATGGGTATGAAATCGTATCATTGCATTTTTCCTGTGACGTTTAGTATCTTTTCATATGGCTATTGATATTTCCATTTTTTTATTCTGTGGCTTGTCTGTTTAGCATCATTTACTTTTTTCCCCCATTGTTTATCAAACATCTTTGAAGAGATAATAGTTCAAGATATAGAAGAAAAATCTGGAGATCACCCTCTTCAGAACTTTATAGCTGATTTTCCCAATGATTTAGAAATGTTAGCTAGCAAGGGTGATCCCAAATTCAAGTGGAAGAGATAAAGCAGTTGGAGGGAAGGGTAGTTAGTTTTTGATGATACATTTATTTCAGTAGTCAATTTAAAGAATTTAATCCTTCAAATTCAGCTTTTCTTGAATCATCTACATCATGGTAACACGAAGGAACTTTGGCTAGAGTTGTATGCCATAAAATGAGCCCAGTGACTGTTTTCCTGAGCAAGACTACATAACAGCAAAAATAAGCACAACAGTGTAAGCCCTTGTTACCATTAAATTCCATGTTTTAACAGTTGCCTGACTTCTTGGGGAAATATTCATAAAAGAAAATAAAGGCAGATTATATACACTGTGAAGTACTTATGTTTAATTAAAAGTATGACAAACAGTATAAAATCATCTGGTAGAGAGAGAGAGTGTGTGTGTTGTCTGAACAGGAAAATGCTCAGATGTTCATAATAGTTATCTTTGGATCTCATTCCTGATGATTTTTAATATTTGTACAAGTGCTCTTTGGTAGTATTTCACTTTCTATAATATACACTACTTTTATAATCCACTAAAGCTATAAAAATGAAAACTCAGCATGTTGGTTTGAAACGTGTGTGTGTAAGAAAGCCGTGCTCATTAATTCTCATTCAGTATTGCTAGGTGGGATCTTTTTTATTGTTTCCATGGAGATATGACCCACCCAATTGGGGATGGTAACTTTTGATTAGCTAGTTTCCATGGAAATGTGTCTCCACCCATTCAAGGTGGGGTTGCTTATTGGAAACTTTAAGAGGGAACCATTCTGGTAAAAGCAGCCAGTAGAGCCCACACAGCCAAAGATCTTTGGAGATGCAGAAGGAAAATGCCCCTGGGGCAGCTTTATGAAATAAGGAGAGAAAGCTAGCAGATGTTGCCATGTGCTATGCCACCTGAGAGAGAAACCCCGAACTTCATCTTCCCTTTCTTTGGAGTTATCTTTCTTTGGGTGTCTTAGTTTGGACATTTCTATGGTCTTAAAACTGTCAACTTGCAGCTTAATGAATTCCCTTTTTAAAAACCATTCTGTTTCTGGTAGATTGCATTCCAGCAGCTTTTACAAACTAAAACACTTGGCAAAATGTTGATGGTTAATAAGCATTTCTTGAACTCTTGGAAAACATGGATTATCATACTATTTGTGTATTTGCCCTATCCATAATTTTCTTTTGTTGCTAGGCTCATTTTATTTTCAGAAGCTACACTTCTTTTCCACTGAAGTTTTATTGCTTCCCCAAAACAAACACAAAAGAAATACAATGCTTAATTCCCTTGATATATTATAACACATTAACTTTCATTTTTCAGATTTTGTCCTGTGAGGTACTTTCTTTTATAGTTATCTTTCTAGGGTATATAGCCTCTTTTAAAAAATAAGCATTGCATTATAAGTGTTCATGTTCTGCATAGTTTATGAAAATATCCTTTTAAATAGCTATATAATATTTCATTTGTTTTTTTTTTTTACATGGGCAGGCACCAGGAATCGAACCTGGGTCCTCTGGCATTGCAGGCAAGCATTCCTGCCTGCTTAGCCACCGTGGCCTGCCCTCATTTAGTTTTTGAACTGTAATTTATTTAAATATTGAACATTGGCATCACACTGGGTTTATTTCTTGGATCTCCTCTGTGCTGGTTTGAAAGGAAGTATGCCCCCTAAGAAAAGCCATGTTTTAATATAAGTCCCATTTCATAAAGGTAGAATAATCCCTATTCAATACTGTATGTTTGAAACTGTAATCAGATCATCTCCCTGGATGATGGGATTTAGTCAAGAGTGGTTGTTAAACTGGATTAGGGGACGACATGTCTCCACCCATTTGGGTGGATCTTGATTGGTTTACTGGAGTCCTATAAAAGAGGAAACATTTTGGAGAAAGAGATTCAGAGAGAGCAGAGAATGCTGCAGCACCACGAAGCAGAGACTCCATTGGAGATGAAGAAAGAAAATGCCTCCCGGGAAGCTTCATGAAACCAGAAGCCAGGAGGGTAAGCTAGCAGATGATGCCGTATTCGCCATGTGCCCTTCCAGCCAAGAGAGAAGCCCTGACTGTGTTCACCATGTGCATTCTCACTTGAGAGAGAAACCCTGAACTTCATCAGCCTTCTAGAACCAAGGTATCTTTCCCTGGATGCCTTTGATTGGACATTTCTATAGACTTTGTTTTAATTGGGACTTTTTCTCGGCCTTAGAACTGTAAACTAGCAACTTATTAAATTTCCCTTTTAAAAAGCCATTCCATTTCTGGTATATTGCATTCCTGCAGCTAGCAAACTAGAACATCTTCTCTTCTTTATACTCACTTTCAAGGTCATTTGTTAGTCTGTTATGGTTTTTTATGTTGGTATGTTGATGTATGTTGATGACACCAAATTTGTATGTCTAAGATAAACCTCCTCTGAACTCCAGACTGTGATATCCAACTGTCTGCTTGCCATGTCCATTCATAAGCCTAATAGGCATTGTGCTGGTTTGAAAGGATGTATGCACCCTAGAAAAGCCATGTTTTAATCCTAATCCCATTTTGTAAAGGCAGCCATTTCTTCTAATCTCTATTCAGTGCTGTATATTTGAATCTGTAATTAGATCGTCTCCCTGGAGATGTGACTCAATCAAGAGCGGTTAAGCTGGATTACGTGATAACATGTCTCCACCCATTTGGGTGGGTCTTGATAAATTTCTGGAGTCCTATAAAAGAGGAAACATTTTGGAAGATACAGGTGATTCAGAGAGAGCAGAGAATGATGCAGCACGACGAAGCAGAGAGTCAACCAGCCAGAGACCTTTGGAGATGAAGAAGGAAAATGCCTTCCAGGGAGCTTCATGAAACAGGAAGTCAGGAGAAAAAGTTAGCAGATGATGTTGTGTTCACCATGTGTCCTTCCAGCCGAGACAGAAACCCTGACTGTGTTCACCATGTGCCTTCTCACTTGAGAGAGAAACCCTGAACTTCATCAGCCTTCTTGAACCAAGGTATCTTCCCCTGGATGCCTTTGATTGGATATTTCTATAGACTTATTTTAATTGGGACATTTTCTTAGAAGTGTAAAGTAGCAAACTAGAACAGACATATCAAACCCCATGCCCCAAACTGAACTCCTAATCTTCATTCCATCTTCCCAGCCTAATGACTTCTTTCTGTGTGCTCAGGCTAGAAAACTTGAAGTCATCCTTTATTTCTCACTTCCTTTCTCACTCTCTCAATCCACATTCAATTCGTCAATGAATCCTGTGGGTCCAGTCTTAAAATAGTTTCAGGATCTGATCACTTCTCACCATCTCTTTTGCCGCTGCCCTGTTTGATTTGCCATCGTCTTTTGCCTGATTGATTGAAATTATCTCCCAGGGGGCCTCACCATTCTGTCCTTGTTCCTTTTCAAGCTGTTTGCAACAGAGGAGCCAGTGATTCTGTTTAAATATAAATTAGATCATTTAAGTTTTGTTTTCAGATTCCTGCAGTGGCTTCCTACCTCACTGAGGGTAAAAACCAAAATCCTTAAAGTGGTCTACAACGCTTGATGATATTCTACTACTCTCACTCTTACTAACTCTACGTTAGTCCCGTTGGCCTTCAATACTCAGTCATATGTCTTCCTTTAGGCCTTTACTCTTGACTGATCCTCTTTCCAGAATCTAATTGCCCTTGGCTTCTCCTCTTTTCAGGATGTTCTTCCTCCACTTATCTTTCTAAATCATTTCCTTACATATTCCAGGAATCCAGTCACCGTCCCTTACCAATCTATTTAAAATTGCAGGGTGGTGCGATGGTGGCTTAGTGGCAGAATTCTCACCTACCATGCTGGAGACCTGGGTTCAATTCCTAGTACCTGCCCATGCAAAAAAAAAAAAAAAAAAAAGCAAGCCCATTCTGGCACTCTTATTCTTCCTAGCTAACTTTGTTTTCCTTTGTAGCACTTTTTGACTATCTAGTATAACATTTTATTTGTTTACTTTCTCTGTCCCCCTTCTAGAATGTAAGGTCTATAAAAGTGCGGGGACTTTGTTCACTGCTGTATCAACGAAACTTAGAATGGGGGCTGATGTATCATATGTGCTCAATACATCATTTTTTAAGCGAATCAGTATGCTATTTACCATTTTTTCCTATGATAGATAGTGGTTTTTCTAGTTTGCTAGGTGCAGTAATGCAATATACCAGAAACGGAATGGCTTTTAATAGGGGAAATTTAATGTGTTGCTAGTTTACAGTTCTAAGGCTGAGAAAATGTCCCAATTAAAACAAGTCTATTGAAATGTCCAATCTAAGGCATCCATCCAGGCATCCATCCAGGGAAAGATACCTTGGTTCAGGAAGGCCGATAAAGTTCAGGGCTTCTCAAGTGAGAAGGCACATGGTAAACACAGTCAGGGCTTCTCTCTCAGCTGGAAGGACACATGGCGGACACAGCATCATCTGCTAGCTTTCTCTCCTCCTGGCTTCTGGTTTCATGAAGCTCCCCAGGAGGCGTTTTCCTTCTTCATCTAAAAGGTCTCTGGCTGATGGACTCTCTCCATCGTGGTGCTGCAGCATTCTCTGCTCTCTCTGAATCTCCCATTCTCCAAAATGTTTCCTCTTTTATAGGACTCCAATAAACCAATCAAGACCCACCCAAATGGGTGGAGACATGTCCTCACCTAATCCAGTTTAATAACCGCTCTTGATTAAATCACATCTCCAGGGAGATGATCTAATTACAGTTTCAAGCATATAGTATTCAATAGGGATTATTCTGCCTTTATGAAATGGGATTTTGATTAAAACATGGCTTTTCTAGGGGGCATACTTCCTTGCAAACCAGCACAGTGGGGCATGAAAATCTTTATATTCTTAGCTTTCTGTTTGTTTGTTTGAAGGATTTCCTTAGATAAGTATATAAAAGTGGAATTCCTGAGTGAAAGAGTATGATCATATCACAAGTATTTTAACAATGCCTTCCTAATCAGTGTATGTTTATGGAGTTCTTCTTTTAGGAAGAGGGGAAAATATTGTTTTTATTTAGAGATTATGTTAGAACTGACTGGGTCTAAATCTTGACTAAACTATTTATTAGCTATATGACCTTGGGGAGAGCTTTAAACTTCTTTGAGGTTCATATCATATTTCTGTAAACTGGGACTACTTACTTCAAAGAGAATTTGTTGGACTATAAAAAAGAATAAAACATTTCCAAGCACTTGTCACATAGTAAATGTCAAGAGATATCATCCCTTTTTCCCCATCCTGGTTTTCTTTCCATTTAATATTTGTTGCAACAATTTTATCTTAGGGTAAAAGATTACACTCGCATACACATTCATCTCAGCAGCTATGTGCATACATATATGCCTAAACATGCACTCACATATTATTCAAAATCAAATGTATACTGTTCTCATCAGTTAAAAAATTTTATTTCTGTAACTTTAGCCATGACATACCCATCAGCAGATAATATCAGGGTTTGAGGAAGCATTAGTATTCAGTAATGAGTTGAATCAATCATTACCCTTCTACTCTTTATTAAATTTCCACTTGTTCACAGTTAGGTTTCTTTCCAGACTAGTCTGGGGGTGGGATATATGACATTTTTCATAAATGGGTTTAACTAATTCATCTATCATTAATTCATTGAGATTAATTTCAAAGACGTTGTATTTCAGATACTTGTACAAATACAAGTATTGTTGTATTTACCATTTCTGATGCTCTTCATTAGTTCCTGACAATCTAAGTTTCCCTGGGTTTTCACTTCCTTTCAGCCTAGAGAACTTCCTTTAGCATTCTTGAAGCGGGGAGTTTGGCAGCAACAAATTCCCTTTGTTTTCCTTTTACCTTCATTCTTTGAAGGATAATTTTTCTGGACATAGACTTCTGGGTTGACAGGGTTTTTGTTGTTTGGTTTTTGCTTTCAGCACTTTAAAGATGTTGTTCCATTGTCAGTTGTCATCCATATATTATGATGAAAATCCACTATTTTTCAAATTTTTGTTCTCTGTGTATGTGCCATTTTTCTTTGGTGACTTTCAATATTTTATCTTTATCCTGTTTTTTTTTCTTTTTTTAGTTTGAATATGGTATGTCTAGGTTTTCCTTGTTTTGAATGTATCCTTTTTTGGGGTTCGTTGCATTCTTGAATCTGTATGTTTGTGTCTTTTATCAGATTTGGGAAGTTGTAGTCTATTATTTCTTCTAATATTTTATTTTTCTTCTCCATTCTTTCTCCTTTCCTTTTGAGACCCCAATTACCTATATATTAGACTTCAAAATTCCATAAGTCCTCAAAGTTTGTCCATTTATTTTTCTTTCAAATTTTTAATTTTTCTTTTTTGATTGAATGATTTCTATTGATCTATCTTCAAGTTCATGAATTTTTCACATGGCTTTTCTCTTAAGAGTGGGTCATATTTTCTTGACTTTTTATATGTCAACATATCAGATAGTATCCTGGACATTGTAAAAGTTATATTGTAGACGTTTTAGATTCTGTTAAACCGCTCTCAAAAGAGTTGATGTTTTGTTTTAGCAGGCCATTTACTCAGTTACGTTCAAATTGTAGGCTGTCATACCTGTGGCAAACAGTTGCTCCAATCTCAATTCAGTTCTTTAAGTCTTATATTCTAGCTGCTTTCAGTTGTCTCACACATGCATGTTTCAGGGGTCATCTAGAATCATGCTGGATATCTACATTGAGTGAGAAATTGACTTCTCTGCCTTTTTCTTTTTCATAGTTTTCTAGTTACGCTCTTACTTTCCAAGACTCCTTTCCCTGGTTCTAGAAATAGCTAGAAATAGGATGTGCTGCTCTGTGAAAGTTTTACCTGATGCTGTGACTATGTTTGATCTCAGAATAGAGCAGCAAAAATAAATATTTAAAGAAATGAAATAACAGGGAGCTCATGCTCTCCTTGTTGCTTGCTCCAACACTGACTCCCCTCCAAAGCATTCTTGCTTTTATCCACACTCCAGAGCCCTCAGGTACTTTTTTCTTGTTGCTGTATCTTTTTTTTTCTTTTTTTGCTTTGGTATTTTACACAGTTTGTTAGGTGCTTATTCCTTCATGCCAAAAGCAGAGACCCCTTTCAAGTATTCTTTTTTTTTTTTACATGGGCAGGCACCGGAAATCGAACCCAGGTCCTCTGGCATCACAGGCAAGCATTCCTGCCTGCTGAGCCACCGTGGCCCGCCCCCTTTCAAGTATTCTTAATTGAAAAGTTTGTTGCAATAATTATAGATTAGCATGCAATTATAAGAAATAATATAGTGGTATCTCAT